>CM038679.1:76587478-76870725 GCA_021605205.1 Aegilops longissima
CCAATTCATCAATGTAATGTAGGCATGTATTCCAAATATAGTCATACGTGCTTATGGAAAAGAACTTGCATGACATCTTTTGTCCTACCCTCCCATGGCAGCGGGGTCCTAATGGAAACTAAGGGATATTAAGGCCTCCTTTTAATAGAGAACCAGAACAAAGCATTAGCACATAGTGAATACATGAACTCCTCAAACTATGGTAATAACCGGGAGTGGTCCCGATTATTGTCACTTCGGGGTTGGCGGATCATAACACATAGTAGGTGACTATAAACTTGCAAGATAGGATCAAGAACTCACATATATTCATGAAAACATAATAGGTTCAGATCTGAAATCATGGCACTCGGGCCCTAGTGACAAGCATTAAGCATAGCAAAGTCATAGCAACATCAATCTCAGAACATAGTGGATACTAGGGATCAAACCCTAACAAAACTAACTCGATTACATGATAAATCTCATCCAAGCCATCACCGTCTAGCAAGCCTACGATGGAATTACTCATGCACGGCGGTGAGCATCATGAAATTGGTGATGGAGGATGGTTGATGATGACGACGGCGACGAATCCCCCTCTTCGGAGCCTCGAACGGACTCCAGATCAGCCCTCCCGGGAGGTTTTAGGGCTTGGCGGCTGCTCCGTATCGTAAAACGCGATGATTTCTTCTCCTTGATTTTTTTCTCCCCGAAAGAAAATATATAGAGTTGGAGTTGGCGTCGGAGGAGCTCCAGGGGGCCCACGAGGTAGGGGGCGCGCCCCCACCCTCGTGGACAAGGTGTGGCCCCCCTGGTCTTCATCTTTGGCAAGGATTTTTTTATTATTTCCGAAAATTAGTTCCGTGGAGTTTCAGGTCATTCCGAGAATGTTTGTTTCTGCACATAAATAACACCATGGCAATTCTGCTGAAAACAACGTCAGTCTGGGTTAGTTCCATTCAAATCATGCAAGTTAGAGTCCAAAACAAGGGCAAAAGTGTTTGGAAAAGTAGATACGATGGAGACGTATCAACTCCCCCAAGCTTAAACCTTTGCTTGTCCTCAAGCAATTCAGTTGATAAACTGAAAGAGATAAAGAAAAACTTTTACAAACTCTGTTTGCTCTTGTTGTTGTAAATATGTAAAGCCAGCATTCAGGTTTTCAGCAAAGATTATATTTAACCACATTTGCAATAATTCTCAGGTCTCATATTTACTCATATCAATGGCATAATCAACTAGCGAGTCATAATAATAAATCTCGGATGACAACACTTTCTCAAAACAATCATAATATGATATAACAAGATGGTATCTCGCTAGCCCTTTCTGAGATCGCAAAACATAAATGCAGAGCACCTTTAAAGATCAAGGACTGACTAGACATTGTAATTCATGGTAAAAGAGATCCAATCATAGTCATACCCAATATGAATTAACAGTAATGGATGCAAATGACAGCTGTGCTCTCTAGCTAGTGCTTTTAATAAGAGGGTGATGACTCAACATAAAAGTAAATAGATAGGCCCTTCGCAGAGGGAAGCAGGGATTTGTAGAGGTGCCAGAGCTCGGTTTTGAAATAGAGATAAATAATATTTTGAGCGGCATACTTTCATTGTCAACATAGCAACTAAGAGATGGCGATATCTTCCATGCTACACACATTATAGGCGGTTCCCAAACAGAATGGTAAATTTTATACTCCCCCTCTACCAACAAGCATCAATCCATGACTTACTCGAAACAACGAGTGTCTCCAACTAGCAACAGTCCCAGGGGGAGTTTTGTTTGCAATTATTTTTGATTTAGTTTGCATAAAGCATGTGACTGGGCATCCCGGTGCCAGCCATGTTCTCGTGAATGAGAAGCGGAGTCCACTCCTCTTGAGAATAACCCACCTAGCATGGAAGATACGGACAGCCCTAGTTGATACATGAGCTATTCGAGCATACAAAACAGAATGTTTATTTGAAGGTTTAGAGTTTGGCACATACAAATTTACTTGGAACGGCAGGTAAATACCGCATATAGGAAGGTATGGTGGACTCATATGGAATAACTTTGGGGTTTAAGGGATTGGATGCACAAGAAGTATTCCCGCTTAGTACAAGTGAAGGCTAGCAAAAGACTGGGAAGCGACCAACTAGAGAGCGACAACAGTCATGAACATGCATTAAAATTAATAAACATTGGATGCAAGCATGAGTAGGATATAATCCACCATGAACATAAATATTGTGAAGGCTACGTTGATTTGTTTCAACTACATGTGTGAACATGTGCCAAGTCAAGTCACTTAAATCATTCAAAGGAGGATACCACCCCATCATACCACATCACAACCATTTTAATAGCATGTTGGCATGCAAGGTAAATCATTATAACTCATAGCTAATCAAGCATGGCATAAGCAACTATGATCTCTAATTGTCATTGCAAACATGTTTATTCATAATAAGCTGAATCAAGAACGATGAACTCATCATATTTACAAAAACAAAAGAGGTCGAGTTCATACCAGCTTCGCTTATCCCAATCAATTCATCATATAACGTCATTATTGCCTTTCACTTGCACGACCGAACAATGTGAATAATAATAAGAGTGTACGTGCATTGGACTAAGCTGGAATCTGTGAGCATTCAATAAGCAGGAGAAGACAAGGCAATATGGGCTCTTGGTTAAATCAACAATAATGCATATAAGAGCCACTTCAACAATTTAATCATGGTCTTCTCCTATCGACCCCCAAAGAAAAGAAAGGAAATAAAAACTGTTTACACGGGAAAGCTCCCAACAAGCAAAAGAAGAATGGGAAATCTTTTTGGGTTTTCTTTTTAATTATTACTACTACAGCAAGTAAAGTAAACTACTACTAAGTTTTTTTTGTTTTTTCTTAAGGTTTAACAGACACACAAGAAGAAAGTAGGAAAAATAAAAATAAACTAGCATGGATATTACAGTGAAAGAGTATGAGCACCGACATCTAGCAGTGAGTGTGTGTAAATATAAATGTAATGTCGGTGGGAAATACGTACTCCCCCAAGCTTAGGCTTTTGGCCTAAGTTGGTTCATTGCGAGGGATGTCCTGGCGGATACCCGTAGGTGTAGTTGGGGTCGTACTGAGATGAAGAGGACTCTGACTGCCACTGACTGGCAGCCACCTCCGGATCCCAAAAGTAATCAGATTGTCGTGGAGGCTCATATTGTGGTTCTGGTTCCGGGGCTGGTGCAGGATTCCGGTAGGCATGAACGGCCGCCCACGGAACAAGATAAGGACCTTCAGACAAATTAAACAAGGAAGGAGCAGGCAAGGTAATAGCCTCAGGGTGATGTTTATTAAAGTACAATTTATATTTAAGCTCCCCTTCCCTGCCCTTAACAATAAAATCATGCGCTAGCATACTCTTATAATCTAAATAAGCACTAGGCAGCAATTTTTCCTCTTTCTCATAAAGCCTAATGGGTATGTTAAAATGTGCAGCTAGAAACGAAGCATAAATACCTCCAAAGATGGGGCCTTTAGTACGGTTCAAACTTAACCGTTTTGCAATAATTCCACCCATACTAACAGTGTTATCGCGGTATAAACCATGGAACAAAATTATAATATTAGGAACACTAAGGTTTCCACAGTTTCCGCGACCAATCAAGCAACGACTAGCAAATAAGGCAAAGTAGCGTAAAACAGGAAAATGTATGCTAGTGATTCTTGCATCGGAAACCTTCCTGGTTTCCCCCACAGTGACGGTGTCAATAAATTCTTCCACATCTTTACGGTGTGGTTCATCTAAGGTACCCTCAAAGGGTATTTTGCAAACCTCGCAAAATTCAGCTAATGGCATTTTCTTAACAACATCATATAAATGAAACTCTACTGAAGGAGGTGATTCCTTAGGAAAATAGTAGAAGTTTTGCACAAAAGTATTAGTAAGTAAGAGATACTGATGACGTTGGTCGCGGAGGAAGTCGGTGAGGCCTGCATTTTCAGCCAATGAATAGAAATCTTCATAAATTCCGGCTTGTCTCAAGAAGTCATCGGAAGGCCATTCACAAGGCCGAACCTCCGCGGTACGAGGCAAATTATATTTGGGCCTCTGTGCTTCTTCATTTTGCTTTTCCTTCGAGCTTCGGCTCGATGAGCCCCTCAAAAGTCTCTTCATCATTTTCTGAAATTTTTAGTAACTTCAAAAAAAAGTGAACCAACTTTAGTAAAATTGATAGCAACTACTCCTACAAGTGCCTAGAGCCTCTATCAAGCATTAGAACTACTTGGAACCATATAAATTTGACAAGCAAGCTCAAGAACATGGTCACTTATGCAGCATAAATTTGCAAAGAATAAAGCACTAGAACAAAAACTAATTGGACCAATGGAGGAGTCACATACCAAAGAAGAATCTCCCCAAGCAGTTTTGTGAGAGGTGCTTTGAGCAAGGAGATCTAAAATCACAGCAAAGTGAGCTAGAACTCGTGCTTGAGCTAGATATTCGTGTTTGTGGGAGGAAGAAGGACTGTATGGGTGCAGGAATAAGTGGAGGAGGGCCACCGTGGGCCCACGAGGCAGGGGGCGTGCCCTCCACCCTCGTGGCCAGGTGGCAGCTCCCCCCGTAGTGTTTTCAGTTCCATAAATCCTCAAACATTCCAGAAAAAATCATATTAAATTGGCATGGCATTTGGAGGACTTTTATTTTCGGGGTATTTTTATATTGCACGGATAAATCAGAAAACAAACAAGAAAATACTATTTTTACTTTATTTCAACTAAGTAACAGAGAGTATAAAGAGGGTACAGAGGGTTGTGCTTCTAGTTTCATCCACCTGATGCTCATCAAAAGGAATCTACTAACAAGGTTGATCAGGTCTTGTTAACAAACTCATTCCGACTAACATGGAACCGGAGAAATTTTGAATAACACTATGTTACCTCAATGGGGATATGCACATCCCCAGTAATAAGAATATCATATTTCTTCTTGACAGTAGGAAGAGGAAATTCAAAACCTCCAAATATAATCGACGGATTTTTTCCAATAGAGTTGATACTATGAACTTGAGGTTGTTTCCTCGGAAAGTGTACCGTGTGCTCATTACCATTAACATGAAAAGTGACATTGCCTTTGTTGCAATCAATAACAGCCCCTGCAGTATTCAAAAAGGGTCTTCCAAGAATAATAGACATACTACCGTCCTCGGGAATATCAAGAATAACAAAGTCCGTTAAAATAGTAACGTTTGCAACCACAACAGGCACATGCTCACAAATACCGACAGGTATAGCAGTTGATTTATCAGCCATTTGCAAAGATATTTCAGTAGGTGTCAACTTATTCAAGTCAAGTCTACGATATAAAGAGAGAGGCATAACACTAACACCGGCTCCAAGATCACATAAAGCGGTTTTAACATAATTTCTTTTAATGGAGCATGGTATAGTAGGTACTCCTGGATCTCCCAGTTTCTTAGGTATTCCACCCTTAAAAGTATAATTAGCAAGCATGGTGGAAATTTCAGCTTCCGGTATCTTTCTTTTATTAGTGACAATATCTTTCATATATTTAGCATAAGGATTCATTTTGAGCATATCAGTTAATCGCATACGGAAAAAATAGGTCTAATCATTTTAGCAAAGCGCTCAAAATCCTCATCATCCTTTTTCTTGGATGGTTTGGGAGGAAAAGGCATGGGTTTCTGAACCCAAGGTTCCCTTTCTTTACCATGTTTGCTAGCAACAAAGTCTCTCTTATCATAACGTTGATTCTTTGATTGTGGGTTATCAAGATCAACAGCAGGTTCAACTTATACATCATTATCATTACTAGGTTGAGCATCATCATAAACATCATCATTAACATTTTCACTAGGTTCATGTTCATTACCAGATTGTGTTTCAGCATCAGACATAGATATATCATTTGGATTATCAGGTGGTTCAGCAATAGGTTCACTAGAAGTTTGCAAAGTCCTATCATTTTTCTTTTTCTTCCTTTTGGAAGAACTAGGTGCATCAATATTATTTCTCTGAGAATCTTGCTCAATTCTCTTAGGGTGGCCTTCAGGATACAAATGTTCCTGAGTGATTCTACCAGTTCTAGTAGCCACTCTAACAGCATAATCATGTTTCTTAATATTCATTTCATTGAGCAAATCATTTTGAGCCTTAAGTACTTGTTCTACTTGAGTGGTAACCATAGAAGCATGTTTAGTAACGAGTTTAAGTTCACCTTTAACATTAGCCATATAATCACCCAAGTGTTTAAGCATATCGGAATTGTATTTCAATTGTCTACCAAAATAAGCATTGAAGTTTTCTTGTTTAACAATAAAATTATCAAACTCTTCTAAGCATTGTCTAGTAGACTTATAGTGAGGAATATCACCTTCATCAAATCTATAGAGAGAATTTACCTTTACTACCTGTGTCGGGTTATCAAGACCTGGAGGTTCTTCAATAGGTAATGGATCAAGATCATATGTTTCTTCAATAGGCGGTAAATTAAGACCATGTATTTCTTCAATAGGAGGTAAATTCTTAACATCTTCAGCTTTAATACCTTTTTCTTTCATAGACTTCTTTGCCTCTTGCATATCTTCAGGACTGAGAAATAGAAGACCTCTCTTCTTAGGAGTTGGTTTAAGAATAGGCTCAGTAATTGGAGCAGGTGCTGGCTCAGGAAGTGTCCAATTATTTTCATTTGTCAACATATTATTCAATAGAATATCAGCATCATCCGGTGTTCTTTCCCTAAAAACAGAACCAACAGTACTATCCAGGTAATCTCTGGAAGCATCGGTTAGTCCATTATAAAAGATATCAAGTATTTGATTTTTCTTAAGAGGATGATCAGGCAAAGCATTAAGTAACTTGAGAAGCCTCCCCCAAGCTTGTGGGAGACTCTCTTCTTCAATTTGCACAAAGTTGTATATTTCCCTCAAGGCAGCTTGTTTCTTATGAGCAGGGAAATATTTAGCAGAGAAGTAATAAATCATATCCTGGGGACTACACACACAACCAGGATCAAGAGAATTAAACCATATCTTAGCATCACCCTTTAATGAGAACGGAAATATTTTAAGGATATATAAGTAGCGAGTTCTCTCATCATTAGTGAACAGGGTGGCTATAACATTTAATTTAGTAAGATGTGCCACAACAGTTTCAGATTCATAACCATGAAAAGGATCAGATTCAACCAAAGTAATTATATCAGGATCAACAGAGAATTCATAATCCTTATCGGCAACACAAATAGGTGAAGTAGCAAAAGCAGGGTCGGGCCTCATTCTATCATTAAGAGATTGCTTACTCCATTTAGCTAATAACCTTCTAAGCTCATCATTATCTTTGCAAGCTAAAATAGCCGCAAAAGCTTCTTTATCAAAAATATAACCCTCAGGAATAATAGACATATCTTCATCATCACTTTCATCAACACAATCAGTTTCAATAATTTCTTTCTCTCTAGCCTTAGCAATTTGTTCATCAAGAAATTCACTAAGGGGCACAGTAGTATCAAGCATAGAAGTAGTTTCATCATAAGTATCATGCATAGCAGAAGTGGCATCATCAATAACATGCAACATATCAGAACGAATAGCAGAAGTAGGTTTAGGTGTCGCAAGACTACTCAAAACAGAAGGTGAATCAAGTGCAGAGCTAGATGGCAGTTCCTTACCTCCCCTCGTAGTTGAGGGATAAATTGTTGTCTTAGCGTCTTTCATGTTCTTCATAGTGACCAGCAGATATAAATCCCAAGTGACTCAAAGAATAGAGCTATGCTCCCCGGCAACGGCGCCAGAAATTAGTCTTGATAACCCACAAGTGTAGGGGATCGCAACAACTTCCGAGGGTAGAGTATTCAACCCAAATTTATTGATTTGACACAAGGGGAGCCAAAGAATATTCTCAAGTATTAGCAACTGAGTTGTCAATTCAGCCACACCTGGATAACGTAATATTTGCAGCAAAGTATTTAGTAGCAAAGTAGTATGACAATAGTGGTAATGGTAACAAAAGAGTAATGAAAGCAAACGTAATATTTTTGGTGTTTTGTAGTGATTGTAACAGTAGCAACGGGAAAGTAAATAAGCGTAAACCAGTATATGGAAAGCTCGTAGGCATTGGATCAGTGATGGATAATTATGCCGGATGCGGTTCATCATGTAACAGTCATAACATAGTGTAACACATAACTAGCTCCAATTCATCAATGTAATGTAGGCATGTATTCCAAATATAGTCATACGTGCTTATGGAAAAGAACTTGCATGACATCTTTTGTCCTACCCTCCCGTGGTAGCGGGGTCCTAATGGAAACTAAGGGATATTAAGGCCTCCTTTTAATAGAGAACCTGAACAAAACATTAGCACATAGTGAATACATGAACTCCTCAAACTATAGTCATCACCGGGAGTGGTCCCGATTATTGTCACTTCGGGGTTGCCGGATCATAACACATAGTAGGTGACTATAGACTTGCAAGATAGGATCAAGAACTCACATATATTCATGAAAACATAATAGGTTCAGATCTGAAATCATGGCACTCGGGCCCTAGTGACAAGCATTAAGCATAGCAAAGTCATAGCAACATCAATCTCAGAACGTAGTGGATACTAGGGATCAAAACCTAACAAAACTAACTCGATTATATGATAAATCTCATCCAACCCATCACCGTCCAGCAAGCCTACGATGGAATTACTCACGCACGGCGGTAAGCATCATGAAATTGGTGATGGAGGATGGTTGATGATGACGATGGCGACGAATCCCCCTCTCCGGAGCCCCGAACGAACTCTAGATCAGGCCTCCTGAGAGGTTTTAGGGCTTGGCGGCGGCTCCATATCATAAAACGCGATGATTTCTTCTCCTTGATTTTTTTCTCCCCGAAAGCAAAAATATAGAGTTGGAGTTGGCGTCGGAGGAGCTCCAGGGGTCCCACGAGGTAGGGGGCGCGTCCTAGGGGGGAGGGTGCGCCCCCACCCTCGTGGACAGGGTGTGGGCTCCCTGGTCTTCATCTTTGGCAAGAATTTTTTATTATTTCCAAAAAGTTGTTCCGTGGAGTTTCAGGTCATTCCGAAAATGTTTGTTTCTGCACATAAATGACACCATGGCAATTCTGTTGAAAACAGCGTCAGTCCGGGTTAGTTCCATTCAAATCATGCAAGTTAGAGTCCAAAACAAGGGCAAAACTGTTTGGAAAAGTAGATACGATGGAGACGTATTAGATGGCAAAGTGAACAAAAGTATATTTGATATACATGTTATTGATGTGTACTTTACTAGTGTTTATAGGAACCCCTCGGTACTTGATACTGTTTCAGTTGCTAAAGAGTAGTAACTCGAAACGGGAGTTGCATAATTAACAGAAACTAGTTGAGGATGAAGTGGCGATGTGTATTGGAAGTGGTTCCAAGATTGATATGATCATCATCGCACACTCCCTATACTTTTGGGATTAGTGTTGAACCTAAATAAGTGTTATTTGGTGTTTGCGTTGAGCATGAATATGATTTGATCATGTTTATTGCAATACGGTTATTCATTTAAGTTAGAGAATAATTGTTGTTTTGTTTACATGAATAAAACCTTATATGGTTACACACCCAATGAAAATGGTTCGTTGGATCCCGATCGTAGTGATACACATATTCATAATATTGAAGCCAAAAGATGCAAAGTTAGTAATGATAGTGCAACTTATTTGTGGCACTGCCGTTTAGGTCATATTGGTGTAAAGCCCATGAAGAAACTCCATGCTGATGGGCTTTTGGAATCACTTGATTACGAATCACTTGATGCTTGCGAACCATGCCTCTTGGGCAAGATGACTAAAATGCCGTTCTCCGGAACAATGGATCGAGCAACAGATTTGTTGGAAATCATACATACTGATGTATGTGGTCCGGTGAATATTGAGGCTCGCGGCAGGTATCATTATTTTCAGACCTTCACAGATGATTTGAGCAGATATAGGTATATCTACTTGATGAAACATAAAGTCTGAAACATTTGAAAAGTTCAAAGAATTTCAGAGTGAAGTGGAAAATCATCGTAACAAGAAAATAAAGTTTCTACGATCTGATCATGGAGGAGAATATTTGAGTTACGAGTTTGGTGTTCATTTGAAACAATGCGGAATAATTTCGCTACTCACGCCACCTGGAACACCACAACGTAATGGTGTGTCCGTACGTCGTAACCGTACTTTATTAGATATGGTGCGATCTATGATGTTTCTTACAAATCTACCACTATCGTTTTGGGGTTATGCATTAGAGACAGCTGCATTCACATTAAAAGGGGCACCATCTAAATCCATTGAGATGACACCTAATGAACTGTGGTTTGGCAAGAAACCAAAGTTGTCGTTTCTTAAAGTTTGGGGTTGCGATGCTTATGTGAAAAAGTTTCAACATGATAAGCTTGAACCCAAATCAGAGAAATGTGTCTTCATAGGATACCCAAAGGAGACAGTTGGGTACACCTTCTATCACAGATCCGAAGACAAGATATTCGTTGCTAAGAATGGATCCTTTTTAGAGAAGGAGTTTCTCTCGAAAGAAGTGAGTGGGAGGAAAGTAGAACTTGATGAGGTAACTGTACCTGCTCCCTTATTGGAAAGTAGTTCATCACAGAAATCTGTTCCTGTGACTACTACACCAATTAGTGAGGAAGCTAATAATGATGATCATGTAACTTCAGATCAAGTTACTACCGAACCTCGTAGGTAAACCAGAGTGAGATCCGCACCAGAGTGGTACGGTAATCCTGTTCTGGAGGTCATCTTACTTGACCATGACGAACCTACGAACTATGAGGAAGCGATGATGAGCTCAGATTCCGCGAAATGGCTTGAGGCCATGAAATCTGAGATGAGATCCATGTATGAGAACAAAGTGTGGACTTTCGTTGGCTTGCCCGATGATCGGAAAGCCATAGAAAATAAATGGATCTTCAAGAGGAAGACGGACGCTGATAGTAGTGTTACTATCTACAAAGCTAGACTTGTTGAAAAAGGTTTTTGACAAAGTTCAAGGTGTTGAATATGATGAGATTTTATCACTCGTAGCGATGCTTGAGTCTGTCCGAATCATGTTAGCAAATTGCCACATTTTATGAAATCTAGCAAATGGTCAAAACTATGTTCCTTAATGGATTTCTTAAAGAAGAGTTGTATATGATGCAACCAGAAGGTTTTGTCAATCCTAAAGGTGTTAACAAAATGTGCAAGCTCCAGCGATCCATCTATGGACTGGTGCAAGCATCTCGGAGTTGGAATATACGCTTTGATGAGTTGATCAAAGCATATAGTTTTATACAGACTTGCGGTGAAGCCTGTATTTACAAGAAAGTGAGTGGGAGCACTACAACATTTCTGATAAATATATTTTAATGACATATTGTTGATCGGAAATAATGTAGAATTTTCTGGAAAGCATAAAGGAGTATTTGAAAGGAGTTTTTCAAAGAAAGACCTCGGTGAAGCTGCTTACATATTAAGCATCAAGATCTATAGAGATAGATCGAGACGCTTGATAAGTTTTTTCAATGAGTACATACCTTGACAAAATTTTCAAATAGTTCAAAATGGAACAGTCAAACAAAGAGTTCTTGCCTGTGTTACACGGTGTGAAATTGAGTAAGACTCAAAGCCCGACCACGACAGAAGATAGAAAGAGAATGAAAGTCATTCCCTATGCCTCAGCCATAGGTTCTATAAAGTATGCCATGTTGTATACCAGATCTATTGTATACCCTACCACTGAGTTTGGCAAGGGAGTACAATAGTGATCTAGGAGTAGATCACTGGACAACGGTCAAAATTATCCTTAGTGGAATAAGGATATGTTTCTCGATTATGGAGGTGACAAAAGGTTCATCGTAAAGGGTTACGTCGATGCAAGTTTTTGACACTGATCCAGATGACTCTAAGTCTCAATCCTGATACATATTGAAAGTGGGAGCTATTAGCTAGAGTAGCTCCGTGCAGAGCATTCTAGACATAGAAATTTGCAAAATACTTACAGATCTGAATTTTGGCAGACCCGTTGACTAAACTTCTCTCACAAGCAAAACATGATCACACCTTAATACTCTTTGGGTGTTAATCACATAGCGATGTGAACTAGATTATTGACTCTAGTAAACCCTTTGGGTGTTGGTCATATGACGATGTGAACCATGGGTGTTAATCACATGGTGATGTGAACTATTGATGTTAAATCACATGGCGGTGTGATCTAGATTATTGACTCTAGTGTAAGTGGGAGACTGAAGGAAATATGCCCTAGAGGCAATAATAAAGTTATTATTTATTTCCTTATTTCATGATAAATGTTTATTATTCATGCTAGAATTGTATTAACCGGAAACAGAATACATGTGTGAGTACATAGACAAACAAAGTGTCACTAGTATGCCTCTACTTGACTAGCTCGTTGATCAAAGATGGTTATGTTTCCTAGCCATAGACATGAGTTGTCATTTGATTAACGGGGTCACATCATTAGGAGAATGATGTGATTGACTTGAAACATTTCGTTAGCTTAGCACTTGATCGTTTAGTATGTTGCTATTGCTTTCTTCATGACTTATACATGTTCCTATGAGTATGAGATTATGCAACTCCCGTTTACCGGAGGAACACTTTGTGTGCTACCAAAGGTCACAACATAACTGGGTGATTATAAAGGTGCTCTATAAGTGTCTCCGAAGCTACTTGTTGGGTTGGCATATTTCTAGATTAGGATTTGTCACTCCGGTTGTCGGAGAGGTATCTCTGGGCCCTCTCGGTAATGCACATCACTATAAGCCTTGCAAGCATTGTGAGTAATGAGTTAGTTGCGAGATGATGTATTACGGAACGAGTAAAGAGACTTGCCGATAACGAGATTGAACTAGGTATTGAGATACCGACGATCAAATCTCGGGCAAGTAACATACACATGACAAAGGGAACAACATATGTTGTTATGTGGTTTGACCGATAAAGATCTTCGTAGAATATGTAGGAGCCAATATGAGCATCCATGTTCCGCTATTGGTTATTGATCGGAGATGTGTCTCGGTCATGTCTACATAGTTCTCGAACCCGTAGGGTCCGCACGCTTAAAGTTCCGTGACGATTTGTATTATGAGTTTATGTGTTTTGATGTACCGAAGGTAGTTCGGAGTTCCAGATGAGATCGGGGACATGACGAGGGGTCTCGAAATGGTTGAGACGTAAAGATCGATATATTGGACGACTATATTTGGACATCGAAAAGATTCCGAGTGGTTCGGATATTTTTTGGAGTACTGGGGAGTTACGGGAATACGGGGGAAGAAGTATATGGGCCTTATTGGGCTTTAGGGGAGAGAGAGAGGCAGGCTGCCCCCCCCCCAATGACTAGTCCGAATTGGACTAGGGGGAGGGGCGGCACCCCCTCCTTCCTTCTCTTCCCTCTTCCCCTTCCTTGTCTCCTACTCCTACTACTTGGAAGGGGAGGAATCCTACTCCCGGTGGGAGTAGGACTCCTCCAGGGCGCGCCATAGGGGCCGGCCCTCTCCCCCTCCTCCACTCCTTTATATACGTGGCCAAGGGGCACCCCATAGACACAACAATTGATCTCTTGATCTCTTAGCCGTGTGCGGTGGCCCCCTCCACCATATTCCACCTCGATCATATCGTAGCGGTGCTTAGGCGAAGCCCTGCATCAGTAGCAACATCATCACCGTCATCACGCCGTCGTGCTGACGGAACTCTCCCATGAAGCTCTGCTGGATCGGAGTTCGCGAGACGTCATCGAGCTGAACGTGTGCTGAACTCGGAGGTGCCGTGCGTTCGGTACTTGGATTGGTCGGATCGTGAAGACGTATGACTACATCAACCGCGTTCTAACGCTTCCGCTTTCGGTCTACGAGGGTACGTGGACAACACTCTCCCCTCTCGTTGCTATGCATCTCCATGATCCTGTGTGTGCGTAGGAATTTTTTTGAAATTACTACGTTCCCCAACAGGGTCCTAGTCGAATACATTGGTGGAGAGGAGTCCTTGTCTTGATCACCAAGTCTTGTGGAATCTTTCTCGTATATGTCACGGGCTGCCCAAAGTAGCTTAATAGTGAAACGCCATGGGGGTCCTCGGCCCGATCCACCTAGTCGGGAGACAACGTGGTGAGTACCCCCTAGTCTAGGACACCGTCAGTAGCCCCATGAACCGGTCTTCAAGTTGGGCACGCTCCTCATTTTTTTTTGAATTGTTCTTCGTCTTTGGTCACCTGTCTTGAAAGCTGGTTCAACAAATCTTCCGATCTTCGATCTTGAGGATCGCCAGGGTGTACCCGAAGATTTCACACGTCGGGCGTTCGAGGAACCCCTTTAAATTATCGGCCTTTATCAATGCCTTGTTATTTTACACAACATTTTGGGTTTAAATTTTTCCACAAGTGGTGGTGTCCTCTTGCAGCCGAGTTCCAATGCGGGATTATATCCAAGGTTTCTTTTCAAAACCGAGCTTAATGCCGGAAATGCGAGAGTGAACACTTGTCTCACTTAATGCCTACTGTAGGTACTGTTGTAAACTCATTCATAATTTATTCTTGCATAATACCTATTGTATTATAACTTCTCCATTACTTATACCCTCCGATATAATCCATAGCATCATTAAAACAAGCACACTATGGAATAAAAACATAATATGTCTAAAATAGAATAGTCTATAATGATCTGAATAAAATTATACTTATGTAACTCTACAAATTCCGAACAATTAGGACCACATGGGTAATTTGTATATCTATCGTTTGTAAGAATTTGAGATCAACAACACGTTTCAGTGAATTATACAAATTCCTAGACTGAGAGCAAAAGTTTATATTTTTTTCACAGAATCAAGTCAACTATTATCCAAATCATCCCAAGGGCTTACTTGGCACAAACACTAATTAAAACACACACAATTATTAAAGTAGCAATAATTATGTGGACTCAAGAAACAGAAAAGAAAGATAAATGTAACTACTGGGTTGTCTTCCAACAAGCTCTTTCTCAGCCATTAAGATAGTCTCGAGATTTCAATGATGCTCACAACAAAGATAATAATTGAAACACAAAGAGAGCATCCTTGTCGGTGTTAAAACCGGCAGATCTCGGGTAGGGGGCCCGAGTTGTTACATCGGATCGATGGGTAGCAGGAGAATAACACACGGGGACTTTACCCAGGTTCAGGTCCTCTCTATGGAGGTAAAACCCTACATCATGCTCTTGTTTATATTATGAAGGTATCGAATTTACCCATACCAATATAATTTTAGCAAGCGAAGATGCAAGCAAATAGAAGACACATGGCAACACAAATAAAGATAGTAACACAGATATTTTTGGTATTTTTTTATTTTTAGAGAAGTGGGGGAGATGAAAACGAGAGGCAAAGACAAATAAAAAAAGGCAAATGAAAATAAGAGCAAGTATATGATAGTTTGTGAAGGTACCTTATAGGTTTTGGTGATGTCTCCCCGACAACGGCGCCAGAAATTCTTCGTGCTACTTGTGAGCTGCGTTGGGATTTCCTCGAAGAGGAGAGGATGATGCAATGCAATAGAGATAAGTTTTTCCCTCAGTTAAGAACCAAGGTTATCAATCCAGCAGGAGAGCCACGAAAAACCTTGTTAATAGCACCTACACACACGAAAGCAAATACTTACACCCAACGCGATCAAGGGGGTTGTCAATCCCCTTGGAGGTTATTTGCAAAGATCAAATCTCGTACTGGTAGATAGATAAAATAAAATAAAAAATAAAATAAAATAGAAAAAGGTGCGGCAAGGTATTTTTGGATTTTATATATGATAAAAGTAGACCTCGGGGCCATAGTTTTCACTAGAGGCTTCTCTCTCGAACACAAAGCATACGGTGGGTAAAGAAATTACTGTTGGGCAATTGAGAGAAAAGCGCATAGTTATGACGATATTCAAAGCAATGATCATGCATATAGGCATCACGTCCGAGACAAGAATACCAACTCCTGCCTGCATCTACTCATATTATTCCACCCATCGCCCGCTATCTAACATGCATCTAGGGTACTAAGTTAATAAAACAGGGTAACGCCTTAAGCAGGATGACATGATGTAGACCAAGTAAATCCAACTAATATGAATAAACCCTGTCATCTTCTCCTTAATGGAAACAATACAAATACGTGTCTTGTCCCCTACTATGTCACTTGGATATAGAACATCACAATATTGAACCCAATACAAAGCACATCTCCCATTGCAAGATAAATCAATCTAGTTTGCCAAACCAAACTGATAGATCGGAGAGAAATACAAAGGTACAATAGTCATGAATAAAATAATTCAGAAAATACTCAATATTTCTCATGAATAATCTGATCATAAACCCACATTTCATCGGATCCCAACAAACACAGCGCAAAAAAAGATTACATTGGATACAACTCCAAGAACATCGAGGAGAACATTGTATTGAAGATCAAAGAGAGAGCATAAGCCATCTAGCTACTAGCTATGGACTCGTAGGTCTGTGGTGAACTACCCACACATCATCGGAAGGGCGGCGAGGTTGATGTAGACGCCCTCCGTAATCGATTCCCCCTACGGCAGAGTATCGAAAAAGGCCTCCAAATAGGATCACGGAAGAACAAAGACTTGTCGCAGCGAAAAAAGTACTTTGGGTGGCTCTGTGCTGGTCTCCTGATTTTAGAGAATTTATAGAGGTGGAATTAGGTCAAACGGATCCACGAGGGGCCCAAAAGGCATCAGGGCATGCCTACCCCCCGGGCGTGCCCTGTTGCCTCGTCATCTCATTGTTTGCCTTCTCGTCTCCTCCCGAAGCTTCCAGGGTCTCTCTTGTCCAGAAAAAAAAATCATCAAAAAGTTTCGTAGTGTTTGGACTTCGTTTGGTACTGATTTCCTGGAAAACCAAAAACAGGCAAAAAAAACAGCAACTAGCACTTGGCACTGGGCTAATAGGTTAGTCCCAAAAAAAGATATATAATTGCATATAAAACATCCAAGATTGATACTATAATAGCATGGAACAATTGAAAATGTATAGATATGATGCAGACATATCAGGCAGTACCACACAAGCGGTACTACCGTGAAGTCCTAGAGGGTAACAGAGGCCCTCCAGTTAGTAACCGCGGCACACCAGCGGAAGTACCGCACAAGCGGTACTATCGCCAATTACCAGCAGGAATGATCAGAACCGAACAGAAGAATCAAGTAAGACCCAAACTGTCATAACTACTGCAAACGAACTCCAAAATCAGCAAACTCAAACTTGTTGGATAGATGACGACAAGCTTTCTGGATATATTAAGAAATATAAATGGAGAAGAAATGCCAATAGGATAAAGAATATAACCTTCCCCAAATATGAACCGCCAAAATCTCCAACACCGAAAACGCAAAGATGATGCATACGAACTCCGTTTTTGATGAACTTGAGTTTGACAAGAAGATGAACACTAACTCTAGAACCCCACAAAGATAAAACTGAATACCAATAAAGATGACACCAATGATGCAATGGTTTGAGATCTCTACGAACGATGCGATCAAGCTACTCACTTGAGAGCCCCTCTTGATAGTATGGCAATCAATCCTATACCCCGGTCTTCCAACTAACATCATGAGACTAGTAAAATAGAAAACCTATCAAGGACAAACCTTTGCCTTGTGCATAATCCACTTGAGCTAGATGATGATGATCATGCCTACCTCAAGTTGGAACACCTTTCTTGTTAGCGCACGCTTGGTGAAGACTCGCAATTTTCTCCCCCATACTCCACTATGGGAGAGCCACTCTTAGGCACGCCTTCAGGAGACCATTATCGCCAAATGGTCGGCAAGCTTCAAGTATATGATCTCCTCGTGATGCTCCTCTTGAACTTGCACACCGTAACCTTGATGATGATCACCACTTGATGTCATCCTCCATGGGTTATATGAGATATTCCTTTTGATGCAAACCCATGGAATTGTTGGGGAACGTAGTAATTTCAAAAAATTTCCTACGAACACGCAAGACCATGGTGATGGCATAGCAACGAGAGGGGAGAGTGTCCGTCCACGTACCCTCGTAGACCGAAAGCGGAAGCGTTATAACAACGCGGTTGATGTAGTCGTACGTCTTCACGATCCGACCGATCCAAGCACCGAACGTCACGGCACCTCCGAGTTACGCACACGTTCAGCTCGATGGCGATCCCGGACTCCGATCCAAGAAAGTGTCGGGATGAGTTCCGTCAAGACGACGGTGTGGTGACGATGTTGATGCTCCACCGACGCAGGGCTTCGCCTAAGCTCATGACGATATGACTTCTCCGGCGCAGGCTTCGCCTAAGCTCATGACGATATGACGAAGTGGAATATGGTGGAGGGGCACCGCACACGGCTAAGGAACGATCCGTAGATCAACTTGTGTGTTCTAGGGTGCCCCTGCCCCGTATATAAAGGAGCCAAGGGGAGGGGCTGGCCGGCCATGAGGGGCGGGGAGTCCTACTCCCTCGGGAGTAGGATTCCCCTCAATCCTAGTTGGATTAGGATTCCGGAGGGGAAGAGAGAGAGGGGGCGGCCCACCTTTCCTAGTCCTAATAGGACTAGGGAAGGGGGCGGCCACCTAGGGCTGGCCCTTTCTCCTTTCCACCAAGGCCCACTATGGCCCATGTAGTTCCGGGGGTTCCGGTAACCTCCGGTACTCGATAAATTCGATTTCCTCGGAACACTTCCGATGTCCAAATGTAGGCTTCAATATATCAATCTTTATGTCTCGACCATTTGAGACTCCTCGTCATGTCCGTGATCACATCCGGACTCGAACAACCTTCGTGCATCAATACTTATAAACTCATAATGAACTGTCATCGAAACGTTAAGCGTGCGGACCCTACGGGTTCGAGAACTATGTAGACATGACCTAGAACCATTCTCGGTCAATAACCAATAGCGGGACCTGGATGCCCATATTGGCTCCTACATATTCTACGAAGATCTTTATCGGTCAAACCGCATAACAACATACTTTGTTCCTTTGTCATCGGTATGTTACTTGCCCGAGATTCGATCGTCGGTATCCAATACCTAGTTCAATCTCGTTATCGGCAAGTCTCTTTACTCGTTCCGTAATACATCATCTCATAACTAACTCATTAGTTACAATGCTTGCAAGGCTTAGGTGATGAGTATTACCGAGAAGGCCTAGAGATACCTCTCCGACAATCGGAGTGACAAAACCTAATCTCGAAATACGCCAACCCAACATGTACCTTTGGAGACACCTGTAGTACTCCTTTATAATCACCCGATTACGTTGTGACGTTTGGTAGCACCAAAGTGTTCCTCCGTGGCGGAGTTGCATAATCTCATAGTTACAGGAACATGTATAAGTCATGAAGAAAGCAATAGCAACATACTAAGCGATCAAGTGCTAGGCTAACGGAATGGGTCATGTCAATCAGATCATTCTCCTAATGATGTGATCCCGTTAATCAAATGACAACTCATGTCTATGGTTAGGAAACATAACCATCTTGATTAACGAGCTAGTCAAGTAGAGGCATACTAGTGACACTGTTTGTCTATGTATTCACACATGTATTATGTTTCGGTTAATACAATTCTAGCATGAATAATAAACATTTATCATGATATAAGGAAATAAATAATAACTTTATTATTGCCTCTAGGGCATATTTCCTTGATCTCCCACTTGCACTAGAGTCAATAATCTAGTTCACATCGCCATGTGATTTAACATCAATAGTTCACATCTATATGTGGTTAACACCCATAGTTCACATCGACATGTGAGCAACACCCAAAGGGTTTACTAGAGTCGTAATCTAGTTCACATTGCTATGTGATTAACACCCAAAGAGTACTAAGGTGTGATCATGTTTTGCTTGTGAGATAATTTTAGTCAACGGATTACATCACATTCAGAGCCGTAAGTATTTTGCAAATTTCTATGTCTACAATGCTCGCACGGAGCTACTCTAGCTAATTGCTCCCACTTTCAATATGTATCCAGATTGAGACTCAGAGTCATCTAGATTAGTGTTTAAAACTTACATCGACGTAACCCTTTACGACGAACCTTTTTTTCACTTCCATAATCGAGAAACATATCCTTATTCTACTAAGGATAATTTTGACTGCTGTCCATTGATCTACTCCTAGATCACTATTGCATTCCCTTGCCAAGCTTAGTGGTAGGGTATGCAATAGATCTGGTACACAGCATGACATACTTTATAGAACCTATGGCTGATGCATAGGGAATGACTTTCATTCTCTTTCTACCTTCTGCCGTGGTCGGGTTTTGAGTCTTACTCAATCTCACACCTTGTAACACAGGCAAGAACTCTTTCTTTGACTGTTCCATTTTGAACTACTTCAAAATCTTGTCAAGGTATGTATTCATTGAAAAACTTATCAAGCGTCTTGATCTATCTCTATAGATCTTGATGCTCAATATGTAAGAAGCTTCACCGAGGTCTTTCTTTGAAAACCTCCTTTCAAATACTCCTTTATGCTTTGCGAATAATTCTACATTATTTCCGATCAACAATATGTCATTCACATATACTTATCGTAAATGCTGTAGTGCTCCCACTCACTTTCTTGTAAATACAGGCTTCACCGTAAGTCTGTATAAAACTATATGCTTTGATCACACTATCAAAGCGTTTATTCCAACTCGAGATGCTTGCACCAGTCCATAGATGGATCATTGGAGCTTGCACATTTTGTTAGCTCCTTTAGGATTGACAAAACCTTCTGGTTGCATCATATACAACTTTTCTTTAATAGATCCATTAAAGAATGTAGTTTTGACATCCATTTGCCGATTTCATAAAATGTGGCAATTGCTAACATGATTCGGACAGACTTTAAGCATCGCTACAGTTGAGAAAATCTCATTGTAGTCAACACCTTGAACTTGTCGAAAACCTTTCTGCGACAAGTCGAGCTTTGTAGATAGTAATACTACTATCAGCATTTGTCTTCCTCTTGAAGATCCATTTATATAATATGGCTTGCCGATCATCGGCAACTCCATCAAAGTCCACACTTTGTTCTCATACATGGATCCCATCTCAGATTTCATGGTCTCAAACCATTTCGCGGAATCTGGGCTCATCATCGCTTCCTCATAGTTCGTAGGTTCATCATGGTCTAGTAACATGACTTCCAGAATAGGATTACCGTACCACTCAGTGCGGATCTTACTGGAAGACCTACGAGGTTTGGTAGCAACTTGATCTGAAGTTTCATGATCATCATCATTAACTTCCTCACTAATTGGTGTAGGAATCATCGAACTGATTCTGTGATGAACTACTTTCCAATAAGGGAGAAGGTACAATTACCTCATCAAGTTCTACTTTCCTCCCACTCACTTCTTTCGAGAGAAACTTCTTCTCTAGAAAGGATCCATCTTAGCAACAAATATCTTGCTTTCGGATCTGTGATAGAAGGTGTACCCAATAGTTACCTTTGGGTATTCTATGAAGACGCATTTCTCGATTTGGGTTCGAGCTTTATCGGTGAAAACTTTTCACATAAGCATCACAACTCCAAACTTTAAGAAACGACACTTAGGTTTATTGCTAAACCATAGTTCATACGGTGTCATCTCAACGGATTTAGATGGTGCCCTATTAAGCGTGAATGCATTTGTCTCTAATGCATAACCCCAAAATGATAGTGGTAAATCGGTAAGATACATCATAGATCGCACCATATCAAAATAAAGTACGGTTACGACGTTCGGACACACCGTAACGTTGTGGTGTTCCAGGTGGCGTGAGCTGTGAAACTATTCCACATTGTTTTCATTGAAGACCAAACTCGTAACTCAAATATTCATCTCCACGATCAGATCGCAGAAACTTTATTTTCTTGTTGCGATGATTTTCCACCTCACTCTTAAATTCTTTGAACCTTTCAACTATTTCAGACTTATGTTTCATCAAGAAGATATACCCATATCTGCTCAAATCATCTTGTGAAGATCAGAAAATAACGATACTTGCCACGAGCATCAACACTCATTGGATCGCATACATCGGTATGTATTATTTCCAATAAGTTAGTATCTCGTTCCATTGTTCTGAACAACGGAGTTTCAGTCATCTCCCCAAAAAAGGCACGGTTCGCAAGTATCAAATGATTCATAATCAAGTGATTCCAAAAACCCATCAGCATGGAGTTTCTTCATGCGCTTTACACCGATATGACCCAAACGGCAGTGCCACAAATAAGTTGTGCTATCATTATTAACTTTGCATCTTTTGGCATCAATATTATGAATATGTGTATCACTACTATCGAGATCCAACAAACTATTTTCATTGGGTGTATGACCATTGAAGGTTTTATTCATTTAAACAGAACAACAATTATTCTTTGACTTTAAATGAATAACCGTTTTGCAATAAACATGATCAAATCATATTCATGCTCAACGCAAACACCAAATAACATTTATTTAGGTTTAACACTAATCCCGAAAGTATAGGGAGTGTGCGATGATGATCATATCAATCTTGGAACTACTTCCAACACTCATCGTCACTTCCCTTCAACTAGTCTCTGTTTATTTCAGAACTCCTGTTTGAGTTACTAATCTTAGCAACGAACAAGTATCAAATACTCGGGGCTACTATAAACACTAGTAAAGCACACATCAATAACCTGTATATCAAATATACTCTTGTTCACTTTGCCATCCTTCTTATCCACCAAATACTTGGGGTAGTTCCGCTCAAAGGACTAGTTCCATTGCAGCAAAAGCACTTAGTCTCGGGCTTAGGTCCAGACTTGGGCTTCTTCACTCGAACAACAACTTGCTTGCCGTTCTTCTTGAAGTTCCCTTCTTCCCTTTGCCCTTTTCCTTGAAACTAGTGGTCTTGTCAATCATCAACACTTGATGCTCTTTTCTTGATTTCTACCTTCGTCGATTTCAGCATCACGAAGAGCTTGGGAATTACTTTTGTCATCCCTTGCATATTATAGTTCATCACGAAGTTCTACTAACTTGGTGATGGTGACTAGAGAATTCTGTCAATCACTATCTTATCGGAAGATTAACTCCCACTTGATTCAAGCGATTGAAGTACCCAGACAATCTGAGCACATGCTCACTAGTTGAGCGATTCTCCTCCATCTTTTAGCTATAGAACTTTGTTGGAGACTTTCATATCTCTCAACTCGGTATTTGCTTGAAATATTAACTTCAATTCTGGAACATCTCATATGGTCCATGACGCTCAAAACGTCTTTGAAGTCCCGATTCTAAGCCGTTAAGCATGGTGCACTAAACTATCAAGTAGTCATCATATTGAGCTATCCAAACGCTCATAACGTCAGATCGCTCATATTGAGCTAGCCAAATGTTCATAACGTCAGCATCTGCTCCTGCATTAGGTCTGTCACCTAGCGGTGCATTAAGGACATAATTCTTCTGCAGCAATGAGGATAAACCTCAGATCACGGATCCAATCCGCATCATTGCTACTAACATCTTTCAATACAATTTTCTCTAGGAACACATATAAAAACATAGGGAAGCAACAACGCGAGCTATTGATCTACAACATAATTTGCAAAATACTACCGGGACTAAGTTCATGATAAATTTAAGTTCAATTAATCATATTACTTTAGAACTCCCACTTAGGCAGACATCTCTCTAGTCATCTAAGTGATTACGTGATCCAAATCAACTAAACCATGTCCGATCATCACGTGAGATGGAGTAGTTTCAATGGTGAACATCACTATGTTGATCATATCTACTATATGATTCACGCTCGACCTTCGGTCTCCGTGTTCCGAGGCCATATCTGTTATATGCTAGGCTCGTCAAGTTTAACTGAGTATTCGCGTGTGCAACTGTTTTGCACCGTTGTAGATGGACGTAGAACTTATCACACCCGATCATCACGTGGTGTCCGGGTACTACGAACTTTGGCAACGGTGCATACTCGGAGAACACTTCTTGATAATTTTAGTGAGAGATCATCTTATAATGCTACCGTCAATCAAAGCAAGATAAGATGCATAAAGGATAAACATCACATGCAATCAATATAAGTGATATGATATGGTCATCATCATCTTGTGCTTGTGATCTCCATCGCCAAGCACCGTCATGATCACCATCGTCACCGGCGCGACACCTTGATCTCCATCGTAGCATCGTTGTCGCCTCGCCAACTATTGCTTCTCGACTATCGC
This sequence comes from Aegilops longissima, assembly GCA_021605205.1. Lineage (NCBI taxonomy): Eukaryota > Viridiplantae > Streptophyta > Magnoliopsida > Poales > Poaceae > Aegilops > Aegilops longissima. Next base: position 76,611,726 of record CM038679.1, read on the forward strand.
TATCGCTTAGTGATAAAGTAAAGCAATTACATGGCGTTGCATTTCATACAATAAGCGACAACCATATGGCTCTCGCCGATTGCCGATAACTTCGGTTACAAAACATGATCATCTCATACAATAAAATATAGCATCACGTCTTGACCACATCACATCACATCATGCCCTGCAAAAACAAGTTAGACGTCCTCTACTTTGTTGTTGCAAGTTTTACGTGGCTGCTACGGGCTGAGCAAGAACCGTTCTTACGCACGCATCAAAACCACAATGATAGTTTGTCAAGTTGGTGCTGTTTTAACCTTCGCAAGGACCGGCGTAGCCACACTCAGTTCAACTAAAGTGAGAGAGCAGACACCCGCGGTCACCTTTAAGCAACGAGTGCTCGGAGCGGTGAAACCAGTCTCGCGTAAGCGTCACGCGTAATGTCGGTCCGGGCGCTTCATCTCACAATACCGCTGAACCAAAGTATGACATGCTGGTAAGCAGTATGACTTATATCGCCCACAACTCACTTATGTTCTACTCGTGCATATGACATCAACACATAAAACCTGGCTCTGATACCACTGTTGGGGAACGTAGTAATTTCAAAAATTTTCCTACGAACACGCAAGACCATGGTGATGGCATAGCAACGAGAGGAGAGTGTCCGCCCACGCACCCTGAGACCGAAAGCGGAAGAGTTATAACAACGCGGTTGATGTAGTCGACGTCTTCACGATCCAACCGATCCAAGCACCGAACGTCACGGCACCTCCGAGTTACGCACACGTTCAGCTCGATGGCGATCCCGGACTCGATCCAAAGCAAAGTGTCGGGGATGAGTTCCGTCAAGACGACGGCGTGGTGACGATGTTGATGCTCCACCGACGCAGGGCTTCGCCTAAGCTCATGACGATATGACTTCTCCGCACAGGCTTCGCCTAAGCTCATGACGATATGACCGAAGTGGAATATGGTGGAGGGGGCACCGCACACGGCTAAGGAACGATCCGTAGATCAACTTGTGTGTTCTAGGGTGCCCCTGCCTCGTATATAAAGGAGCCAAGGGGAGGGGCTGGCCGGCCATGAGGGGGCGAGGAGTCCTACTCCTCCGGGAGTAGGATTCCCTCCAATCCTAGTTGGATTAGGATTCCTGAGGGGGAAAGAGAGAGGGGGCGGCCCACCTTTCCTAGTCCTAATAGGACTAGGGAAGGGGGGCGCGCCACCTAGGGCTGGCCCTTTCTCCTTTCCACCAAGGCCCACTATGGCCCATGTAGTTCCGGGGTTCCGTAACCTCCGGTACTCGATAAATTCGATTTCACTCGGAACACTTCCGATGTCCAAATGTAGGCTTCAATATATCAATCTTTATGTATCGACCATTTGAGACTCCTCGTCATGTCCGTGATCACATCCGGACTCGAACAACCTTCGTGCATCAATACTTATAAACTCATAATGAACTGTCATCGAAGCGTTAAGCGTGCGGACCCTACGGGTTCGAGAACTATGTAGACATGACCTAGAACCATTCTCGGTCAATAACCAATAGCTGGACCTGGATGCCCATATTGGCTCCTACATATTCTCTGAAGATCTTTATCGGTCAAACCGCATAACAACATACTTTGTTCCCTTTGTCATCGGTATGTTACTTGCCCGAGATTCGATCGTCGGTATCCAATACCTAGTTCAATCTCGTTACGGCAAGTCTCTTTACTCGTTCCGTAATACATCATCTCATAACTAACTCATTAGTTACAATGCTTGCAAGGCTTAGGTGATGAGTATTACCGAGAAGGCCTAGAGATACCTCTCCGACAATCGGAGTGACAAAACCTAATCTCAAATCGCCAACCCAACATGTACCTTTGGAGACACCTGTAGTACTCCTTTATAATCACCCGATTCGTTGTGACGTTTGGTAGCACCAAAGTGTTCCTCCGATGGCGGAGTTGCATAATCTCATAGTTACAGGAACATGTATAAGTCATGAAGAAAGCAATAGCAACATACTAAGCGATCAAGTGCTAGGCTAACGGAATGGGTCATGTCAATCAGATCATTCTCCTAATGATGTGATCCCGTTAATCAAATGACAACTCATGTCTATGGTTAGGAAACATAACCATCTTCGATTAACGAGCTAGTCAAGTAGAGGCATACTAGTGACACTCTGTTTGTCTATGTATTCACACATGTATTATGTTTCCGGTTAATACAATTCTAGCATGAATAATAAACATTTATCATGATATAAGGAAATAAATAATAACTTTATTATTGCCTCTAGGGCATATTTCCTTCAGGAATGATACCTAAACCCACATAGAAACCTCACGTAGATCATGAGTTAGTACACAAAGCGTAATGGACAATGTTTACCATACCATGGGATCACTTGATCCCACTCGGTACATCTTCTACGCTTTGTGTATTGATCAACTTGAATCCACTATTAATTAGCACTTAGTCTTGATCAACCTGGTACTATATCTTCTATCTTCATTAAGATGGTGTCTTGAAGGTAAACATGAACGTTCACACAATCTTCTTCAAGACATGCTTGCAATAGGCTCAAACTTTCACAAGACCAATCTTTGGATAACTCCATGAATAACACCTTGGTCATCACATAATGTCCTTCTTTCAACCTTGAAGCGAACATATGGTCTTCGAGCATTGCCTATGGACAAACCCTTCAAATACAATTCAAGGCAATCATTAGTCCATTGGGATTGTCATCAATTACCAAAAGCAAACATGGAGGCACCATGCTCTTTTATGTTGTTTGATTTGTAGAAATGCACTAATTGGGAATCATTCCTATCGAAATTTACCTAGTTTACTTCATAGGAAATTTTGCATTAAGTCTGTGAGCTATGGAGAAAATTCCCATGAACCCATCAAACACACACTTGCGCCAGTTCTTTTGTCTTTTAGTTCCATGGGATTCAAATGGACACGACATACCAATCCTTCATTTTTCACATTACTTCATTTGTACTATCCTATGAATCAAAGGAGCCCCTGCATTACTTGATTACTAATGTTTACTTTGGCTAGTGCAAAGTAGTACAACATCATCTCGAAAGGAAAAAAAAGTAGAGCTAACAACAATACTGCATACTTGCATGAGGGCCTTTCTTGTGAAAAAGAAAACTGCACTGGTGGAATATCAATTCAAATGTTCCCAATTTGAGATATCATGTGGCTCAACTAAGGAATATCAACTATATAAAATATAGTGCCTCGCATTGTTTTTGCGTCGTGACATTGTTGAAAGTAGAATATGACATTTGGTGGTTGAATCCAATGATGGTGGCACTTAAGCGTCATTTTCAAGAAAAAGACAATTCTTTTGAAGAGCCCTTGTGGTGTCAAGACATTGTTAGTGTGGATATGGTAGTTGCTATAGTATGCCGATCGTTGTTTTTGATCATTTTTTTCTTTTCCAGGCTAAGGCACAGCTTCAGTCTTGTATGACTTTGCTATTTGCCGGCATTGTGTGTGTGTGCGTATTTGTGTTGGTTGTGTGCATCCTAACTATGCAGAGAACGGGTGTGTACTCGTTGTGTTATGTATCTACTTGATGTTTCATTTTAATTTAACAAAATTCACCCATTATCGAAAAATGCATAATTGCATCAGAGGAACAATGCTGAACTTCCCTCAAAGTATCCGGTCCATGATATTATTGTCATAACATCAAACCAATTGTTTCTATAATGTTTGATCAATTATTCCTTGGAGGGGAGTGTAAAATCGACCAGACAGAAAATCACAGCGTGTACAAAACTAGAAGACTCACATGAAAAAAAAAATCTTTGGGCAATTGAATTCTTCCAAATATGAAATTCCTTTAAAGCAAAGAGAGCCTATGTAGGTCCGAATAGTTGGGATTATTGGCTAACCATTTTCAATTAATAATGATTGTTTCGGGTTCCTTTGATTCATAGGATTTTCACATGATTTCGTAGAATTTTGATCCTATGTAATTTTCCCTACAAGTGTTGTTTGATTTGTAGGAAAGCAATCATTGGGAATCACCCCTATGGAAATTTCCCTAGTCTATTTCGTAGGAAATTAAGTCTGAGTTCTGTAGAAAATTCCTATTCATCAATCAAACACACACTTGCGCCAATCCCTTTGCTTTTCAATTCCATAGGATTCAAATGGACACGACATACCAATCCTTCACTTTTCATGTTCCTCCGTTTTTCCTATCCTATGAATTAAAGGAACCCCGATATTACTCGATTACTAGTGTTTACTTTGGCCAGTGCAAATTAGTACAGCATCATTTCGAAAGGAAAAAAAGATAGAGCTAATGACAATGCTGCGGACTTGCATTAGGGCCTGTCTCGCGAAAAAGAGAACTGCACTAGTGGAATATCAATTCCAATGTTCGCAAGTTAAGAACTCCTGCGGCTCAAGTAAGGAATATCAGCTACAAAATATGGGTGCGATTTCTGGAGGATAACACGAAAAGTAGAAAAAGGTGAGGAGGAGCAAAGCAAATATGTAAAGGCCAAGCAAGGGATGGGGTTCCATGACCATGAGGGGGGACGCAACGCAAACGCAGCAGGCTCGGGTGAGGTGGCCAGCCAAAGCGGCCAGGCCCATAGCCAGCACCCAGTCGGGACATGGACAGTGACAGACTAAAGAGCGGGAAAAAGAAGGAAAGAGAGGGAGGAGATGTAAAGTGTGGCCGAGACCGAGAGAGGCGCCGGTTGCCCCAAAGGTCGGGCTTGACCGGCTCACCTCACCTCGCCGACGACCGCTTTGGCTGCTGCTCAAATCAGGCAAAGCGATGCGACGCGCCACGTAACAGTGCTGGCTCTCCTCCGCCCGCGGCCGGCCATGGCCTGACCTGACCAGCTCCGGAGCTGGAGCTGGCTGGATTGGACGACAGCGGCAGCGGCAGCACGCGTAGCGGACTCGAACGAATCACGGATCGCGTGCACCAGCAACAATCGGTCCGTGGATGGTTCGTGTCATTGTGTGTCCATCAGAGCGCCCAGCGTGGAGGAAACCTTTGAGCCAATCGAACCTCACGGACCAGCTTGGAGTACGTACGTCTCATTGGGAGTTGAAGCTAGCACAGCAGCGATAGTAAAAACGAAAGAGACGAAAACCTGTTGCGGATACTCCCAATTTCTTCTCTCTTTGATTGATGTGCTCGACAGCCAGACCGGAACGCCACGCGAGGTGCATGCCGCGTTGGAAAATCTGAGCTGGTCGGCCTCGGTCGCCACCCTGGTGTTCCGCATCCTCGCAGCGCCAGTAGACGCCAGAGCCCCTGAGTACAGGAAAACTCAGGACACGTCCGTCAGACACGACCAGTTGCAAAGCAAAGGGCCGGCCATTGCCAATGGGCGGCGGGCGCCCGACCGGCCACTCCATCACTCTGCAGCAGTGATAGGATCTGATCTCCGTCTGTTGCTGTATGCTGGATGCGACTCGCTGCTTCTCACTCTGCAACAATCGGACACACCCAGTCCATCGCGCGCAGGGCGTATAGTTTACAGTACGTACTTGCAGCTCCCCTGCTCTCCGCCTGCCCGCTGCATGGCATTGCCGTGCACGTTTTTCCGTGTGCCTGACTGCCTGTGCCTGGGTAAATGCATTGGTGAATGATTGTGTCCCGCGCGGCCCGGGCGTACATGCGGAACTGTTGGGGAGGAATGGAAGCCAAGGGGCAAGGGGGCAAGGCCGCCGGGTCGTGCGCCGCTGGTTGGACTGGACCAGCTCTTGTTTTTCTTTTGACCATGTGTATGTTGTGGTGTTTGTTTATTTAGAAAAGAAATTGGTATTTCTGATGGAGTGGACGATCTTAAACGTTGATTTTATCTACCATGGTTTTGATATTGCAGTGGCGGTGGATCGACCGATTCATGGCAATCGACGATGAATGGCCATTGTTTTACAGCAGCGACGTGTATGCGTGGGCCGGGAATGGAAGGAATCATTGGCGCTTTGTGAACTGTGATGCTCGTCTGCAAAGCTTTATTTCCCAAGCTACTGCGCGTCTGCATGCGTGGTGCATGCCATGCATGATCCTGGACAAAGCACCTCTGCAATGAAAAGAGATAGACAATGGGGAGACGGTAGAGATGGATTCTTTCACCGGCCTGGCTGTATATTTTGTACTACTCAATGAATCAAGAATTTGGTGATTTTAACCCTACATGGAGCCTTCCTTTGGGACTAGTATCTACTTGATCTTAGTTCTCGTGGTTCGCCTGATTTTGGTTGGCAAATTACGTTGAGTATTTAATCCCGGAAGATTTCTCGCAAAAAAAAAAAAAAAGATTCAAACGATACGGTACGTTACCTTGTGACCGCCGCTTTACATATTCCTTTTGTAGGAAGTTTCCGCATGCAGCTTCATGCCATGAGTAGTGCACATGCATGGGAAAGTGTGAGCTCAAATGAAACAAAAAGGAATCTTCGGGGACTGTAATTTTGATCGCCAAATCTGTAGCCTCATAAGAGCATCTCCATCAAATAGATTTGGTTGTGTAAGATTAGTTTTAGGTATAGGCCGTGTAAGATTCTTTTTTTTTTTCAAATATGCTACACCAACGAATTTCAAATCATCTTCTTTCGTAATCTCCACTAATCTACCCCCTGAATTTCAGGGTTGTGCCCTGTGCAATCCAATCAAACAACCACGCGTCACCATTTACGTAAATTTTCATTGCTACTCTACGTAAGTGTAGCAAAGCTCATTTTGTTGCCTCTCGTCCAGCAGAGTACCTAAACCTCATTATGTATTTATTTTCTAGACATTGCCATATGAACCCCCGTCGATCAGTAAGTTCTCCCATTCATTCCGTCCATAATAGTAGTACTCTTGCTGGACCTGAAGCATGGCGGCAGATTGGTGCGGAACGGGCGGGACATGCGGTGTGAGGCAATCAACATGGCGTGTGGGAGGGCGGCGTGGTGGTACATGCACGCGGCGTAGGGTGGAGCGGTGGTGTGGTAGTGCGGAGAAGGGGTGGGAGTAGGTGGGAGAGAGGCGGAAGTGAGGGTGGTTGCCGGGGTGGTGGCCGATTGCGGTGGATGAGATGGAGGCGGTTGTTGCCGGGAAGCAAGCACAACGAAGGTGTGACGCTGCGAGGGAGAGCAGCGAAGGGCGGGGATAGTGTTGGGGATGCCTCCCGAGAGGATGGGCTAGGGTGGCATGGGTGCGGGACCGCAAATTTAGTCTAATACCTAAATTTTAAGGTAATGCAAACTAAATAGATAAATCTGTTCCTTTTTGCAAATAAAACTAGATTAATGATCTGTTGGAGCAGTTTTTTGGGCGATTTTAGCGGTTTACATCTATTATCTATTGGAGGTGTTATAAGAAAAGGGTTTGTTTAGGTCTCAGTCGACTTAGACTTGGCGAAGTCTAAGTCAGGTGACATCATCCAACACTAGCCCAGCCCATTTTAGTTTCTTATTAAGTCTTGTACTTTTTTCTACTGTTGCTGGGCCGGCCGTGTTATTGCAGCCTAATGCTTTCATATTTGGACCAGCGATTTTTTGACTATCGAGAGTTTTTGTAGATACTGCTCGTTCTGGCACACTGGCCGGGCCAGTAGTTAACCTTTTCTTTACGGTGAGGGCCAGTAGTAACCTTAGATGTCTCAAAAACAAGTAGTAACCTTAGCCGTTTGCATGATTTTCCTACCATCCGGCCTTTTTGTTGTTTTTCGTTTGGTTTTTCTGTTTTTGCTTTTGTTTGTCAAATGTTTATTTCCTTTGAAAAATCAGTTATTGCTTCACCATAAAAAAGAAATGAAAGCTTTGTTTACATTTATAGTAATATTTTGGAAAAAAGTGCTTGTTTGTTTTTTAAATTATTCATCAGTGTTTAAACAAAAATTCTTAAAAACATCATGTATATTAAAAAATGTTCACGGTGTGTTTACAAAATAGAAAATAACTAAAATACAACAACAAAATAAAATAAGCAGAAAAATAAAATATGATAATATTAGTAGTAGTGATAATAATAATAATAATAATAATAATAATAATAATAATAATAATAATAATAATAATAATAATAATAATAATAATAATAATAATAATAATAATAATAATAACACCACAAAGTTTCACTTTGAAAGACATGTAGTTGTAGTCGCGGCTACACTGTGTCTAGTGGATGATATGCAACTGTCCCCCTTTGACAAAAACATCACTGAGTTGCAGTCACGTTGAAGATATGCAATTGCAGTCGGGAGTGACACTTGCAGTGGTGTGTTTAATGACAGACATGAAAAGAAAAAAAGTTCCACACCGATAGTAGACATGTAATTACGCACGATTTAATTTACATGCAATTGTGTGTGATCGATGTATGTGCAAGTAGGTGGTAATATTTTTGAAAAAAATAAAAAAACTAATAGAAAACAGAAAAATGGGGAAAAGGAAAAACGAAAATGGGAGCGAAGTTGGGGAACAATCAAGTGTGAATGCAACACAAAGCAATGACAAAAAGAACAAAAATCAAAACAAAAATGCGTGCTTGAACACCTGCCCAACCCACAAAAGCATGCCTAGTGTCAAGCATGCAACTGTGCCCCCTCTCCTGCAGCCCCTATGGGGAAATCAAGGTCGATTCTTGATCGGATGGTTAGACATTAAGTTGCAGTTGGGGGCGACGCTTGCAGTTGCGTACCTAGTGTCAGACATGCAACTGGCCCCTCTCCCGCCGCCCTACGACGTAAAAAAGGTTAGTTGCAGTCGGATGGGTAGACATGCAATTGCAGTCGAGGGTGACACTTGAAGTTGTATGCCAAGTGTTAGACATGCAACTTCCCCTACCTCTCTCGACGCTCTCCAACAAAACAAAAGTTTAGTTGCAGTAGGGGTCGACACTTGCAATTGCATGCCTAGTGTCTGACATGCAACTGCCCCCTCTCTCACCGCCAGCTGACAAAACAAAGGCCGGTTGCAGTTGGATTGGTAGACATGCAATTGCAGTCGGGTACGACGCTTGCAGTTGCGAGCGTAATGTTAAACATGCAACTGCCCCCTCTCCCGTCATCATCTGACATAATAAAAAGTCAGTTGCAGTCGGGTGGGTAGACATGTAATTGCAGTCGAGGGAGACGCTTGCAGTTGCATGCCTAGTGTCAAACATGCAACTCTCCCCTCCCCTCTCCGACTGCTCACCGAGAAAACAAAAAGGATAGTTACAGTCGGGTGGGTAGACATGGAGTTGTTGTCGAGGGCGACACTTGTAGTTGCATGCCCAGTGTCAGACATGCAACCCCCCCCCCCCTCTCCGACCGCTCATCGAGAAAACAAAAGGATAGTTACAGTCGGGTGTGTAGACATGCAGTTGCAGTCGGGGGCGACACCTGCAGTTGCATGCATAGCGTCAGACATGCAACATCCCCGCTCCCACGACCTACCGACAAAACAAAAGGTCAGTTGCAGTCGTATGGGCAGACATGCAGTTACATTCAGGGCGACACTTTAGTTGCATGCTTAGTGTCAGACATGCAAATGCCCCTCTCCTGCCTCTCTTTGACGAAACAAAAGTCAGTTGCAACTAGGTGGGTAGACATGCAGTTGCAGTTGGTGGTGATGCTTACAGTTGCGTGCCTAGTGTCAGACATGCAACTACCCCTCCTTTCTCGTCGTCCTCCGACATAACAAAAATGTTAGTTGCGGCCGAGTGGGTAGACACGCAATTGCAGCTGCATGCCTAGTCTCAAACATGCAACTACCCCCTCTCTCGCCCACTAGCAAAACAATGGTCAGCTTCAGTTACCTGAAAGTTATTGAGTTACCATTGTGATTTTAAATTCCTCCCATAAATAGATGCGAACCGCTACCCATGTTCTTGTGCTTGCAACCACTCAAGCAACTTCACAGACCCTCGCCAGAGCGATAAAAAAACAAACAACACGAAAATGTTAACAAGGATATGAAGATGACATATTTTATGACCAGACACGCAAACAACGGTTTCTTAACTAGGATATGAAAAAGCAAACATATATGCATAGATGATATAAAAAGAAACAATTACTAACAAAAATATGCATAAGTGGATTTTTTCCGTATAAGTGGATATATTAACAGGATGTGGTCACAAAAATTGAAAATGAACATATTTTGTTGACTAACAAACAAATTCTGCTACTATTAAAAAAGAAACATTTCAAAAACTAGACAGAAAAACAAACATACATGCATACCTCTAGAATGTCTACATGAAAACTAACAGAACTCTGCATTGGCTAACAACAAATTCTATTGCATTTAAAACAAAGAAACGTTTCTATTTGAAACTACTACAAACTCTGCTTGAAGATACTATACCTCTATTGATCCTCTGCTAAGAATGGGGAAATGGAAATAAAACTCACTAACCTCTGTTGATCCAAAATATATTTTGACTACTGGTGAAAAAGAAACTATTAATCTGCGCTTTGTCCAAACTTCTGGAACAAACAAATCCCCCTCGAATGGGAAAAATGAAGATAACTACTAATCTCTACTTAAAACAACCTACTGGAACCAACAAACAGAAGAAATCGGAGGAACACCTACTCTCAGATCTACAGAATGACAGCTAAAAAAAAGAGAATCAGAGGAACGCCTACCCAGCCCAGCGAACAACCCATTGAGAAAACCCCCCATGTCCCCCGACACAAAGAAGCCCGACAAACAAACAAACAAACAGGATGGACACACGTGTTACACAGGTTGAAACAAGATAACCCAGTTTCAGCGCAAATCTTGAAGCAAACAAAGATCCGACGGATGGCGCGTCAACTGAGACTTCACTAAATCTCAGTCGATTGATATTTAGCGAGTCCGTTAGAATAATGATAGGACAAAAAAATGAACTAAAAATGGGACAATAAAAAGTAATAACAAAAGAAAAAGAAATGGGAAAAGAAAAGACATACAAATGATAGATAAAATGAAAAAGGGAGGAAAATGAAGAAAAAGAAAAGACAAAGAACGAGACAACAACAACCTAAAAACACACATTGAGATGCGACCTGAAAAAAATAAAACAAAATGAGAAAGACCTACACGCATGGCCGGTTACATACACAGATAACAAAAGTGAGAAAGTCATAACGCAAAAACAAAAAACGGCCCAAACAACAGAAGACACAGACAAACAGAGAACCGGGCTGGACGCTCTCCTTGGCAGGCTCAAAACGAGACAGCCAACTCTCCAACATGAATCATAAAGCAAGTAATAATCATACGGCTGACACGCGAAGTCTCAGTCGAGTGAGATTTAGCGTCACCGATAAGAAAATGATTATGTATCGCGCAGTTTTGACATCATGTGCGTAACTTATCCTCGTCATATTTAATTTGACGGTGCACCTATAGCTAATCTACAAGTGACCATGCGCACTTAGCTAAGATAATCCAAAGTGAGGATGCTAAAGAACATAAAGAGGTGAGCTAAAGATTAAGGTTAATTTGCAGGTTCGGATCCCATCCCGCTTGATCCAAGGGAAAGCGAAAACCTATAAAGAGCCATGGGACCAACATGCAATCGCATGGAGAGATCGAGCCCCCACACAGCTATTGCATGCATGGAAAAGCGTGCATTTGGTAGGTATCATACGGGCTCCCGTCCGATCTCTCGTATCCTGCCGGCTCTCTCTGCTCTCTTTCCCTTTAGTTTTTGCTGCTTCTCTGCTTTTGCAAAGCCATCTCCATGGATCTCTCTCTCCCCTTCGCTCTTTCTGCTACTAGTGTATGGTCCTGCTGCTCGTATGTACGTACTGTGCTGTGTCTCCACTCTAGTAGCTAGCTATAGGCTAATGGAACGGAACACGAAATTGGAGGCGCCGCTTTGCAGAAGCTCGATCGCTTTCGTTGTCTTCGGTCGTCGTCGGAAGGTCCCTTCCTTCAAGGGTGGCTAACCTTTTGTATTTTACTGTGCGTGGCTCAGAGATCACATGCAGTTTTACGCAAGCTAGGTCGATTCGTGGTCGTAGGCAGCGTCGCCGACTTGATTGGATGCTCACTCCAGCAGAAAACTCTCGTGTGGTCACTACTAGCTTGGATTCATAATTTCGACGAAAAGCTAGCACAACAGCGCATGCATGATATATACTCCCCTCCTTCCTAAATATTTGTCTTTTTAGACATTTTAAATGGACTACCACATACAGATGTATGTAGACATATTTTAAAGTGTAGATTCACTCATTTTACTTTGTATGTAGCCATTTATTGAAACATTTAGAAAGACAAATATTTAGGAACGGAGGTAGTAGAGTGTACAGCATGCACGGCATGTATGTTTAGTGCTGGTATGCGTTTGGCTAACTAATGGTAGGCTGGCATGCATGCACGTAAGGCATCGATCGCCGGTCAATTGCATGCACTGTTCGCCGCTGTTAAAATAGAGTGTACTCCATGCTACTAACTTTGGCTAAAGCCATGCATTTTCAGTTGCACACGTTCACGGACTCAGATTGAACGATCAATCACCAACTTGGTAAATTTATTTCTCTCCGTGAATGCGTGAATATTCACGTAGGTCCCTACTATGCGTACTATCTTTGCCGGTTTTATGTTTACCTTTGCAGCTGCTTCTGCTGTGGGTCTAAGCGCATGTGATGCCAGCTCCAAAAGATACCTAAGCTTTGCCGATTTTACTTGTCAGTTATATTATGTTCTGCTCACACGGGTAGCTTGTACCTCGTGTACATGTCGTCCATCGATCGGCATGTGCAACCCTGAGAACAAAGGGAGCGCCTAGGTGGATATTCTCAGGGGCACACACCTGCTATGCCACCAAGCGGTCAGCTTGGTAAGCTATCTACAAAAATTTGCAAACACGCCTGCTATGCCGTCCGAGTCACCCGATTACCTCACAATCCGCAGAGTTATTAGATCCCACATGAAAGCACAATAAGTCTTAAGTTTTAGTTTTTAAACATAGATTTTGTCGGTCACACGTTTTGAAAACTACGGTTTGGTCGGTCGCTCGTACCAAGTTTTGAAAGTTAAAACTTAACGACCTTTTAAAAGCTCGTCAAAACGTATTCAAAATGGATCTCATTTGAAAGCTCTCGTCGCCGGAAACACAAATATGAAAAGGAAACTTAATTTGAACTTTTGGTTCAAAAGATAAAAAAGATTGAACTCAAAAGTCAAAGAAAAAGGGTGTTGCGTGCCCCATACCTGCGTGCACAACCTGATAAGGATGGCATTCAAAAAACGTATAGGATTGCAAAAAAAGATTAGGTTGGATACATCATCCTTTAACTAAGTTTGCAGTGCGCCAACGTGTGCGTAGCATGGATCGACGCCTCAGAGTAAATTAAACCTTATACACATAGTGCTTGTTGCTTTATTTGTAATTTGTTTGAGTGGATGATCCAATTTTATTAATAAATAGGCATACTACATCAGATTGAAGAAACTAAATGCATATACACAACAGAAATCTCTGATAAATGCAATTTTACACCAAAGACCTTTGAAGTCGTCATCTCTAGTTGTGTCTTTGCTTCTTGACGTTTCTCCATAACTCCCGTAAAAATTCCATGATTGACCAAGCTTGCCCGAGATGGAATAACATTAAAGGTGTTGAAGTGCCCCTCTAATCATTTACTCTGATAAATGAAAAATCTAAACCGTTGAACATGATATGGTCCCAGGCACACCCCTTGAAAGGCAAGCTATCGAACCACTGATTTTTAGCCGTGTTACCATGGGACGAGGATCCCCTGACGTGCGGCAGGGTGCCGTTCCATCACTGGCACGTCAGCCCGGCTGGAACTTGGCCCACCTAACAGCGGCCCAACGGCAGGTGCCGTACGTCAGGGGAGCTCTCTCCGTTACCATGGAAGAGCATATGAGCTCAAAATAAAGAAACATGAGAACCATTGATCATATCAAATTTGATACCGTTATTATTTATTAGCACCATTGCCACCAATAGGCGCGGGTGTACCCGACCCAGACAACAAACCACTGACCTAGAGTCGGTATTTCACCCGAAAAAACCATAGGCTCCTCACTGTCAACCCCGTCGACCACAACAATCACACTAGACTGCATGATGCCATCTTCATCGTCAAAACTATGGCACCAATCCACACAAACCCCAGTTTGAAGAGAAAAATGGTGCACTTTCTTCTCTATCATTGCCCTAGCTATATTACTCTAACGTTCCATGATTTCATGAGCAATTTTTCTGTATTTCCCTTCTATTACGCTAGAACAAACTCATACCATGGAAAAAGCTGCTATGAAACCAGTGTGGGCGTAACATTAAAAGAGAAATCAGTGTGAATACGCTTGACAAGGAAAGGAAGATGCAGAACAACAAAAGGTGGAGATTGACAGTGTTCAGCCGGCCATGCTATGCATCTTTTCCTCTTGCAAACTTCAAAGCACATTCACATGAATTACTTTTAAGTCAAGTAACGGGCTACATGGACAAGAAAACGAATCAAATTATTTACTGGCCAGAAATGATTGATCAGTAAGTGCTTGCTTTGTTTCCACTTTTCAGGGTTTCCATATAGATGGATGGTCTTTGCTCAGTGTACTTCGTGGCCAGTTCAATCCACCGAAATTATTAGGTGCAATCAGCCAATCAGAGAGAAAGATTGGAGCTTTTGAAGTGAGTTTTCTCGATCTGAAGCAAGCTGCTGGAGTGAGTGATCAATCGATGGAAAGGAAAAGAAGAAAGGCGATAGGTGATATAAAGAGCACCAAGCCATGCTAAAGCAAAACAAGAGCATATGTTCGACCTCTTTAACCCACTTTAGACCAAGTAAGAACCATGCATTCACTTTATAACAGAGGTTTCTGGCAGGAGTCTTCTAGCTAGCCAGGCCATGGACAAGCACCTTTAGCTGGAAGGTGCATGCCATTGCCACCTCTGACTCTCACCATCATCACTAGACGGATCGATAAACAGCTTTGTGCATGCAAGGTAATCCCGTGTTGTTGTCAGCAGAACACGTACGATCCCATGCATGCATGGCGAACTTCAGCTTCAAGCTGTATGTTAGATTACCGTTTGATCAACGTTTTTCCTAAGACAGTACAATCGAAGTCGTTCATATACACTCACCCACCGCCACCGTTTGATCAACGTTGGAAACCTTTGATGGTCTGGCTAAGGCGTACATGGCAAATAAAGGTAGTATAAAGATCGGATTTGTTATTAAACCGAAGGGTCGTAAGGGCATCTAACAACGGCAACCGGCAAATTTTCTTCTGCATTTGTCCGCGGACAGGGAGGACCAGTCCGTGGACAGGGATGTGAGAGGCCGCCATCCAACGCTAGCCGCATATATTTTGATAACATTTCAAACTAACCGGATGAAATTCGTTCAAACAAGGCCAGATTTCATATAAACATGATGGATTTCATACAAACACATCGGATTTTGATAACATTTCAAACATACAGAACAGAAAAATAGACCCGACCTTGAACCTATTCTATGACAGCGGCACCCAGCGTCCAAACCCGTGTCGTCCTCCATCCTCCGTCTTAATGACCACCGGCGATAAGGCCGGTGAAGTGAAGGTGGGTCTCCGGTGAGGAAGAATAGAACACGGGAGATGGACCGACCCACATGAGACACAAGGCACCGCCGCCTCCCGTGGTCTACTCATTCTCGGTGGAGTCTGCGACCTGTCTGTCGCTGGTGGACGTTAGGTCCACGATGAAAATGGTGGCACCGGCTGTCTTCGGTCCACCGGGCTGACTGATGGTTCATCAGCGGCGCGTAGGAGGCGCAGCTGGAGTTGTTCCCCTCCATGGTCGTTTGTAGCTGCGCCTCCATGGCGGCCACTCCCTGGCGTGCGACGGCTTGAGCGCAGATGACATTGTAGATGGCACGCTGCTCCACGACGAAGTTGGGGTTCGCCGCCCATGCCCGCCATGGCCTCCTCGCTCGCCTGCTCGCCATAGATCTGGCCCTCCGTCGGCCGGTGTAGGACCTTGAAGTATGTCTAGAGGGGGGGGGGGTGATTAGACTACTTGACCAATAAAAACTTAACCTTTTCCCAATTTTAGAGTTTGGCAGATTTTAGCTATTTTAGGACAAGTCAAGCAATCATCACACAATTCAAGCAAGCATGCAAAGAGTGTATAGGCAGCGGAAATTAAAGCATGCAACTTGCAAAAAGTAAAGGGAAGGGTTTGGAGGATTCAAACGCAATTGGAAACACAGATGTTTTTGGCGTGGTTCCGATAGGTGGTGCTATCGTACATCCACGTTGATGGAGACTTCAACCCACGAAGGGTAACGGCTGCGCGAGTCCACGGAGGGCTCCACCCACGAAGGGTCCACGAAGAAGCAACCTTGTCTATCCCACCATGGCCGTCGCCCACGAAGGACTTGCCTCACTAGCGGTAGATCTTCACGAAGTAGGCGATCTTCTTGCCCTTACAAACTCCTTGGTTCAACTCCACAATCTTGTCGGAGGCTCCCAAGTGACACCTAGCCAATCTAGGAGACACCACTCTCCAAGAAGTAACAAATGATGCGTTAATGATGAACTCCTTGCTCTTGTGCTTCAAATGATAGTCTCCCCAACACTCAACTCTCTCTCATAGGTTTTGGATCTGGTGAAAAGAGGGTTTGAGTGGAAAGCAACTTGGGGAAGGCTAGAGATCAAGATTCATATGGTAGGAATGGTATATCTTGGCCTCAACACATGAGTAGGTGGTTCTCTCTCAGAAATGGTAAGTTGGAAGTGTAGGTTCGTTCTGATGGCTCTCTCCACGAATGAAGAGGAGGTGGAGGGGTATATATAGCCTCCACACAAAATCTAACCGTTACACACAATTTACCAAACTCGGTGGGACCGAATCGTTAAACTCGGTCGGACCGATTAGTAAACCTAGTGACCGTTAGTGATTTTCGGTGGGACTGACATGCATCTCGGTGAGGCCGATTCGGTTAGGGTTAGGGCATAACGTAATCTCGGTGAGACCGATTACACAAACTCGGTGAGACCGATTTGGTAATAAGCTTTCCAGAGAGTTGGTCAGGTAAACTCGGTGGCGCCGATTTGCTCTTTTCGGTGATACCGAAATGTTACAAAAAGGAAACAGAGAGTTTACATTGCAATCTCGGTGGGACCGATCGCTCACTTGGTTAGACCAAAAGCGTTCTGAAGGGAAACAGAGAGATTGCAACCCCATCTCGGTGAGACCGAGATCCCTATCGGTAAGACCGATTTGCTTAGGGTTTGTGGCAGTGGCTATGACTTTTGGAATCGGTGGCACCGGATAGAAAGAATCGGTGTGACCGATTTTGGCTTTAGGTTTAGGTCATTTGTGGATGTGGGAAAGTAGTTGAGGGTTTTGGAGCATATCACTAAGCACATGAAGAAAGAGGCTCATTAAGCAACACCTCATCCCTTCTTGATAGTATTGGCTTTTCCTATAGACTCAATGTGATCTTGGATCACTAAAATGTAAAATGAAGAGTCTTGAGCTTTTGAGCTTGAGCCAATCCTTTGTCCTTAGTATTTTGAGGGATCCACTTTCATCATCCATGCCATGCCATTCATTTAGCTTTCCTGAAACAATAGTCTTGGAATAGCATTAGCTCAATGAGCTATATGTTGTTATGAATTACCAAAACCACCTAGGGATAGTTGCACTTTCAATCTCCCCCTTTTTGGTAATTGATGACAACATATAGATCAAAGCTTCGACAAATGATAATAGAATTTAAATAACATCGTCGCTTTGAGAAGTATGTGATAAGCAAGAGCTCCCCCTAAATTTGTGCATAGTTTTAGATTTGCTTTGGATTTCAAATGCACAATGAATTAGGTTCATGGGTTACTCTTCCATGTCACATACATCTTGGTGGAGCGCTCAAAATAATAAACAATGAATACATGCACTCATCACAAAGCATAGTGAGTGATCACATAAGATAGATAGGACAATATCAAGCATGCATAAGTGTAGCTTATGATCAAACACATGATCATCAATGTCTCACAAGCATAGTATCTCAACCAAAAGCAAACAAAGATTGAAAAACCACCAAATAAAGCAAGAGAGAACAAAAGCAACACTCTCTCTCTCTCTCGAAGCCTATGATCTATACATTTTTCTCCCCCTTTGGCAACAAGTTACCAAAAAGTTCATAGAAAATGCATAGTGCTAGATCGACTCTCAGGCTTGATCTTCTGGTGGTGGTGTAGAGATGGCTCCTTGGATGAAGGCTTCAGTTGAAGTGGATGGAGCTGGAGGAGTTGGTGCTGGAGCTGGTTGCACTGGAACTGTAGGGGCAGTGGTTGTTCCATGATTCTTTCCAGGCTCTCCTGGTTTTGAGTTAGGGTGGCCAACCCCTTCTCAATCCTCAGAGATGATGCTATCAAGTAACCAAGCTGCTCCTATTTGGTTTTCAAGAAATATTCAGATGCCTCCTCTTGAGTTGGCATCTTGGCAGCCTTCTCCCTCTTTGCCTTCTCCTTCTTCTCCTGAGCTTGAACTGATTATGGATCATCTTCATTCATGAAAACCTCATTGTCCTCAAAGTCTGGACAAACTGGAAAGTGTTTCTTATCCAACTAATATTTTCCTGTGCCCATCTTTGAGTTTATCAATTCTTGAATCTGAGGTGCATATCCACAGCTCCTCTTCTGATCTGCTGCAGTCCTCTTGATTGTTTCAATGATCAGGCTCATGACTTTGAACTTCTGTGGCACATCAAACACATGCAACATGTTGATGGCATGCCCTCTCGATCATGTTATGGTCACCGGACTTGGGCAACAAAGTGTGCCTCAGAATCCAATTTATGGTTGGCAACCCTGACAGCAGAAAGTGAACTGATCCAAACTTGTGAGTCTCTAATGCCTTGCTTTGTATTCTTTGCTGAGCCATATTCCTTCTTGAGCACCTCTTTCTTGGAAGTAGCCTCATCTTCCTCAGCTTTGTAATCTTCATCCTCTGAATCTGAAGTTCTTTTCCTCCTTTGCCTAGTTGCAGCCTTAGGCAAATTGCTAGGAGTACTTCTGCTCCCTTCATCTCGAAGTTGAGGGACTAGTGCCCTCACTCAAGTCCATCTGCTCTTTCCGACTGTTCGGTTGTCACTTTGATCGGACATCTTGCAAAAAGTCGATCGCTGATCCTGTGAAGAGTTATAGATGAGATAGAAAAGATGAGCATCACAAAATGCAGAGGTTTTTGCAAAGAATGACTCAAAAGTTTAGTCTTAGTTTTCCAGAAAGCATTTCGGATCCACCGATTTTCAAACTCGGTGATATCGAAGCAGATTTTGGAACCTAAATCGATGATCTCGGTTGGACCGAAGTTTGATTCGGTGGTACCGAGACTGCTAGGGTTTCACAGAATCCTCAAATCGGTTGCACCGATTAGTAATTCTCGGTGAGACCGAGAGTCACTAGCGCAATGGCATAAGCCAAATCGGTGAGACCGAGTTTTTCAACTCGGTGGGTCCGAGATGGTTTCTGCGGAAACCTAACCCTAAAAATTTGAATCACACCTAATCTATGAACTACTTTTGCTGGATAGAAGAGTTTCAATCGTGGCAAGAATCAATATGAAAACAATGTGCCAGGAATCAGACATGGATAGCACAAAGATTAAGTCCATACCCTAACTTGGCGGTGGACTTGCTACGGCGGCAACGGCGGGGATGAAATCCGTTGACTGCGGCGGAGACTAGCGACAGGAGGCTGCTGGCGACGAGGAGACGATCCGGAGACCACGATGGCAGAGCGAGCTGTTGCGCGGGTGAAGGGTTTCGGAGAAATTTCCAAAATTTTGCCCGTGGCTATATATATAGCTCGACCCTGTTGGTGTGACCGAGTGGAACAACTCGGTGGCACCGAGATGCATAACTGTGTTCAGTTATAGCAAATCGGTGAGACCGAAAAGTTCAAATCGGTTGCACCGAGATTGAAAACTCAGATCAACTTGATGATCTCGGTAGGACCGAAATGGAAGGATCGGTCAGACCGAGAATCACTAAGAGGTTTTGGAAGTTTAAGTCTATGACGAATCGGGACTCAAAGTGCTCCTCACATGAGTGGTTCGAATCGACTTGATCAAATTTTGTGATGTAGCATGAATAGAGTTTGAGACGAGAAAAGCATAGATAGCTAAAGAAGGTTCTTAGGCATTCTTGTCCATCCACTTGGCACAAAGAAAAGAACCCAAACAAACAAAACAACAAGTGGATGTCCTTGAATGAGTAAAATATGCACCAACATGCTCACACAATAAGATGGCAATTGAAATATGTGGCAAAGCATGCACAACCAATTTTAGCATCTATCAAGCAATTGGCGATGACTAGGTCATCTATATATGAGCATATTGACTTAGGAGTCAAATGAGATCATTTGATCATAGGTCATACTCATCGTTTAAGCTCAGGTGGGGTTACCACTTTTACATAATGCATTAATGTGTTCACAGCATTAGAGTTGCTTTGACTCAATTCTTAGAGTTAAGCTCCCCCTAGATGTGAGATCCCCCCTTAGAGGGATGAACTAACCTTGGGTTTTGTCGATGATGACTTCATGTAGGTGTTGAAGATGTAGATGCTCAATGTTGATGTAGATCATTTGGAGCAATCCTTTGGAGTGAGTTGCACTTTCAACTTGCCTACATGGGTTAGTCCCACAAGGAACAAACAAGAATATCCATAGACATAGAGTGATGCACACACAAGATGATGTCCATGAAAACATTAGGTTACCTTGTCCCTTGCCTTACCAACATGAGGGTTTGTGACTCCTTGAACTAGTGCAAGATGTGAAAGTTGATTGCACTTGTTCTTGCCAAAATGATATGAGTGAAGAATGGTTATGAGTCACCCTCAAGAACTCTCTAGTTCTTCTTCTTGGGATCCACATCATCTTGATGGGAATCCTTGGAGTTGTAGTTGTACTTGATGAAGTAGAACTTGGCGTAGTCTTGGGGACCCACTTGAACGAGGCTTTAGGTGCTTCTTCAAATGCATCAATATCTTCTTGAAGCTTGTCCTTGCCTTTGTTCTTGTGGTCTTGTGGTGGAAGATCATCTTGAGCTTGTGTCCCCTTGAAGGAAGTAGGATCATACTTCTCTTGTTGAGGAACAAACTTTGTCTTGGGGTATTGATCTTCTTCCCACTCAACTCCATTGGCGTTGAACTTTCGTTCAAAACCAACACCTTGATTCTTCCGGCGCCTTCCTTGCTTGCGTACAATTTCCTCGAATTGCTTACTCCCGCAAGGCTCTTGTAAACACCTTTTCTATAATTCCTTCAATAAACTATTTTCTTGCTCAAGTGTAACTTGGATAAGAGAATCATTAGTGGAATCAAGAGAACTACTAGAAGCAACAACATTGGATTTGACATTATTATTGTTACTACTAGAGGAAGTATCTTTCTTGTACTTGTTACTAGACTTGACTTGAGGCATGTAAGTAGATAAGAGTAAACGCTTGGCAATGTAAAAAGAACTTTTCTTGCGGAGATCATCATTGATTGCCTTTAAGAACTCATGCTCTTGCTCAAGATTGAGCTTTTCAAAGCGTAACTTCTCATGAGCCCTTAAAAGTTCTCGATGATCTTCGAAGATAGTTTCATGAGCCAACATAAGAGTGTTTAGTTCTTTAGTTAGAAGCTCAATTTTCTCCTTATCATTATCATTCGTTTGATTAGCATGATTAATTGACGTTTCATCATAGTATTCATCACTAGAGTTGTCAACAAGTAAATCATCATCCACAAGCAAGTCATCTTCATCACTATTAAAATCAACATACTCGGGATGTGTTACCTTTGGACCTTTGGCCATGAAGCATCTTCCAACACCTTCATTTGGTGAGTTAAATATGTTGTAGGAGTTGGTTGACACAAGTGCTAGACCGGCAACACCTTCATCTTGAGTATATTCGGAGTCGGAGTGATAGCTTCTCTCGGAGTGATTGTCGGAGTCGGAGCCGGAAACCCATTCACCAACATGAGCTTGATGTCTTCGTTTTGTGTAGCTCCTTGATGACTTGTCCTTTCTTTCCGAATCCTTACTTCTTCGTGAGGGTCTTCGTTCATAACGATCATCTCTACTCCTCCTCTCTCTTGGTGGTGATTCTTCTCTTTTGCTCCTTCTTGGAGAATCTTCTCTTCTTTTGTAGGGTGCCGTACACTCATTGGAGTAGTGTCCGGATCTCCCACAATTGTAGCAATTGCGCTCTCGACTAGAAGATCTCTTGTCATTGTAAGACCTTGACTTGGAGCTTCTTTCTTTGCTTCTACTTTTGTAGAATTTGTTGAAGTTCTTCACCATTAAGCTCAATTCTTCATTGAAGGTTGGTTTCTCACTTGATGATGTGGGGCTTCACTTGAGGCTTTGTAAGCACCACTTGACTTGTTGTGAAGTTCCTCCTTATCCTTGAGTGACATCTCATGAGCAACAATCCTTCCAATGACTTCCGTTGGCTTGAGATCTTTGTAGTTTGGCATCATTTGGATCAATGTGCACACGGTATCATACTTTCCATCCAATGCTCTTAGGATTTTCTTGATGATGAATTTGTCGGTCATCTCTTCACTCCCTAAGCCGGCAATCTCATTGTGATAAGAGCAAGCCTAGAATACATTTCAGCGACACCTTCACCATCCTTCATTTTGAACTTGTCAAGCTGACTTTGGAGCACATCCAACTTGGATTCCTTGACGGACTCGGTACCTTCATGCATATCAATCAAAGTATCCCAAATTTCCTTTGCATTCTCAAGACGGCTGATTTTGTTGAATTCTTCAGGGCACAATCCATTGAAGATGATGTCACATGCTTGAGCGTTGTATTGCAGCATCTTCAATTCTTCCGCATTAGCTTCACGGTTCGGTTCTCTCCCATCGAAGAATTCACCTTGCAAGCCAATACAAATAATTGCCCAAACGGCGGGGTTATGTCCAAGAATATGCATTTTCATCTTATGCTTCCAACTAGCAAAATTAGAACCATCAAAGTAAGGACCTCTACGGTGATAATTTTCCTCGCTAGACGCCATACTCTCCTAGGTTGTGAAACCAAGGCTATGACCACCAAAAGCTATGGAAATCAAAGCAAATGGAGACCAACGCTCTGATACCACTTGTAGGACCTTGAAGTATGTGTAGAGGGGGGGGGGGTGATTAGACTACTTGACCAATAAAAACTTAACCTTTTCCCAATTTTAGAGTTTGGCAGATTTTAGCTATTTTAGGATAAGTCAAGCAATCATCACACAATTCAAACAGGCATGCAAAGAGTGAATAGGCAGCGGAAATTAAAGCATACAACTTGCAAAAAGTAAAGGGAAGGGTTTGGAGGATTCAAACGCAATTGGAGACACAGATGTTTTTGGCGTGGTTCCGATAGGTGGTGCTATCGTACATCCACGTTGATGGAGACTTCAACCCACGAAGGGTAACGGCTGCGCGAGTCCACGGAGGGCTCCACCCACGAAGGGTCCACGAAGAAGCAACCTTGTCTATCCCACCATGGCCGTCGCCCACGAAGGACTTGCCTCACTAGCGGTAGATCTTCATGAAGTAGGCGATCTCCTTGCCCTTATGAACTCCTTGGTTCAACTCCACAATCTTGTCGGAGGCTCCCAAGTGACACCTAGCCAATCTAGGAGACACCACTCTCCAAGAAGTAACAAATGGTGCATTGATGATGAACTCCTTGCTCTTGTGCTTCAAATGATAGTCTCCCCAACACTCAACTCTCTCTCATAGGTTTTGGATCTGGTGAAAAGAGGGTTTGAGTGGAAAGCAACTTGGGGAAGGCTAGAGATCAAGATTCATATGGTAGGAATGGAATATCTTGGCCTCAACACATGAGTAGGTGGTTCTCTCTCAGAAATGGTAAGTTGGAAGTGAAGGTTCGTTCTGATGGCTCTCTCCACGAATGAAGAGGAGGTGGAGGGGTATATATAGCCTCCACACAAAATATAACCATTACACACAATTTACCAAACTCGGTGGGACCGAATCGTTAAACTCGGTCGGAACGATTTAGTAAACCTAGTGACCGTTAGTGATTTTCGGTGGGAGTGACATGCATCTCGGTGAGGCCGATTCGGTTAGGGTTAGGGCATAACGTAATCTCGGTGAGACCGATTACACAAACTCGGTGAGACCGATTTGGTAATAAGCTTTCCAGAGAGTTGGTCAGGTAAACTCGGTGGGACCGATTTGCTCTTTTCGGTGAGACTGAAATGTTACAAAAAGGAAACAGAGAGTTTACATTGCAATCTCGGTGGGACCGATCGCTCACTTCGGTTAGACCGAAACGTTACAAAGGGAAACAGAGAGATTGCAACCCCATCTCGGTGAGACCGAGATCCCGATCGGTAAGACCAATTTGCTTAGGGTTTGTGGCAGTGGCTATGGCTTTTGGAATCGGTGGCGCCGGATAGAAAGAATCGGTGTGACCGATTTTGGCTTTAGGTTTAGGTCATTTGTGGATGTGGGAAAGTAGTTGAGGGTTTTGAGCATATCACTAAGCACATGAAACAAGAGGCTCATTAAGCAACACCTCATCCCTTCTTGATAGTATTGGCTTTTCCTATAGACTCAATGTGATCTTGGATCACTAAAATGTAAAATGAAGAGTCTTGAGCTTTTGAGCTTGAGCCAATCCTTTGTCCTTAGTATTTTGAGGGATCCACTTTCATCATCCATGCCATGCCATTCATTGAGCTTTCCTCACAATAGTCCTGGAATAGCATTAGCTCAATGAGCTATATGTTGTTATGAATTACCAAAACCACCTAGGGATAGTTGCACTTTCAGCCGGTGCTGCTCCAGGAGGAACATGTTGTGCCATTGTTCCTCGTGTGCCTGTTGGAACACCGACAGAGGCGCTGGTGTAGGTTGAACCTCCGCCGTGGTGGCGTTGTAGTGCGCCTGTGGTGGCTCCATGGTGAAGCTGGTGTGTACAGGAGGCGCGGGAGCCGGGGCGGTGTCGTCGGAGCCCGTCTCCATTGTTGTCTCGTCCTTGTCATCGGAGACCTCGGGCGAGCTGGCCGGCAAGCCGGACTCGATCTGCCTGGCACGGTGGCTCTGCTAGGCGGCGGCCATGGCATGCTTCATCTCCTTGGAAAGGCTCTCCCGCAGAGCTTCGTCGTTGCGGATGCAGTGCAAGGGAGGAGCATGGGGAGGGGCTTGTGTTGTGGTGTGGAGTTAGTCAGGTGTGTCCGCCTTTATATAGCGGATTTCGGTGAGGCGAGGCGTCCGGGTGTGTCAATGCGTGGTGGCGGAGTGGGTTTCTCGGCCGGCGAGCCTGCTTAATGGCGACATCTGACGGACAACGGCATTGAACGGGCGTGGTAGATATTCGTCTGTCCCGTCCAACGCGTCTCCAGCATTGAACAGGCGCGTACACTGGAGATGTGTCATGGGCGACGCCCTCCGCCGGCGCGTCGCTTCAATGACGAAGGCAGTGAGAGGTCGCGTTCGCCATGAGCCATCTTCAATATTGAGCGGTGCGCTCTAGAGCGGGATGGAACGCTCACGGGCGAGGGAGGAGGGGTTTTGGTGGGCCAGGACGGTCAGAAGAGGGCGTATTAGAAGGGAGAGAGGGATTTGGTGGAATAGTTCGATGTATTGGTTGAGCCTCGTGGGTATATATATATATATATATATATATATATATATATATATATATATATATATATATATATATATATATATATATATAGGAGTGCATGATCATCTTGGAGTACAAGGCAAGGTAGAACAATATCCTACGCTATCCTAGCTTTCCTAATAATCACAATACTCAACATCCCCCGCAGTCACAATGGTAGCGACGCAGACGGTGAGACTGGAGAAGAATTCGAAGGGAAGCCGACAGACACCCCCACAGTCGTAACGGTCGATGCATCACGGAGTCGTGGCTGGAGTGGAAACTGACGAGGTTGCTCAAGCAAGGTGGTAGCTATTTGTGCCGTTTGTCGAGGTAGTCGAGAGCGTAGGTGGTGTAGCCGTAGTCGAGGTAGCCGTGCGAAGAACGCCGTGGTCTGTGTCGAGTTGAGGGTCGCCGGTGTCGAGGTAGTCGCCATGGAGCCGCGGAAGAAGAGCAGCGGCTGCGGCGGCCTAAGGAGGCGGCGGCGGCTAGAGAAGGAACGCTGCGGCGGTGCTTGAAGTAGGCGAAAATGAACCCGACAGCGTGACGAAGACCGGCGCGAATGGTGACGTTCCCGCGCCAAGGAAGGCAGCGCGGCGCATATCACGTGGAAGTCAACGCGCGTGGACGGCGGTGGACCGCGTGCCGCGGCGTTACGATCTGAAGGGGCGACGCAATTGCGGCGGGCTGGTCGGGCCGAGGGCGGGGAAGACCTCAGGGCGGTTGCAGGGATCGCGTGCCACGATCGCTATGGCCCGATGGGGCGACGCAGCGGCGGCCCGAGGGTCGGTGCAGCCTCGAGGACGACCTGAAGCGGACGGCCTCGGTGCGGCGGTTGACCGCGGGCCGCGACACTACGGCCCGAAGGGGCGACGCAGCGGCAGCGCGCGATGTGGTGCAACCACGGGAACAACCTCAGGGCGGCGACGGGGACCACGTGTCGCGACGCTACGGCCGGAAGGGGCGACGCAGCGACGGCGCGGATCGATGCGGTCACAGGGAGAACCACGGGGCGGCGGCGCTGCGGCCCGATGGGGCGACACAGCGGCAGCCCATTGCTCGATCGGTGGAGGGGCGCGCTGAACTCGGGGACAGGGCGGTGACGACCGCTGTAGGTCGACGAGCGAGCCGACGCGCGGACAACGACCGTGAGGGGCCGCCTGTCGCGCGAGGCTGCCGGGTCGGTGAAGAGGCCGACCGGTCGCATCGATGTCGGAGTAGAGGCGCACGGTGGTCGATGGCGGCGGCGGGCGACGCAAACCGCTCAAGCATAGATCGGAAAATCAAAAATAAAAAATGCCGATCAAAACGACCAGCGAGAGAGCTAAAAAAACCCGGAGTAAGGGCTCGGGAAAAGACTCTCTAGGGCAGCCGACCAACACGACCGGCGGACGAACCCTACGGGCGGCGCGGCCCCCGGCGGCGGTCATGGAGGCCGACTGCCCCGGGGGCGGCGCGCGGGTGCGGAAGCGGCAGCGGCTAGGGTTTGAATCGTGATTTGGTTGATATCATATTAGAAGGGAGAGAAAGGGATTGTTGCAAAATATGATGGATGTTATAAGAGTGCATGATCATCTTGAAGTACAAGGCAAGGTAGAATAATATCCCACGCTATCTTAGCTTTTCTAATAATCACGATACTCAACAGGTTCGGACTCCCGTAAAATCCACACATATATCTCTTGTTTACGGGAGGAATCGTATTCCTGTTCAAGGGACACAAAATTACCGTTTTAGGACACTAAATTTATTGAGTGTAACGGGTAAAGTTGGGGCCGTGGTCCTATATATACTTCTGACTGTCCAATCGATCATCGATGTAGTACGTACGTAGCATATAGGAGTACAATAATACAAAGAAGATATGCGCACGTCCCGAGTTTGATGGTGGCTCTATTGGATTTCTAATTTTCTGAGTGTCAGCTCCTAGCAGCAGAGTACGCTTTGCCTGACCACTCGATCCCCACTCACTTGAGGATCATGCCAACCTGGCACCTTTTCAGTTTTATATCAGCTCTAGTGCATCTGTGCACGCATATGTTTATCAGTCTTTTAGTTCAAAATGAAATGGTTATCAGTCTTTTACGGCACATAACTAAGCAATGCAAGCCATCCATTCAGCTGACCCGACACCCGATGGACTAGATCCACCCATGCTACTTGTTAGATGGGAGAGAGAGGTTTGGTGGAATTGTTTAATGTATTGCTTGAGCCTCGTGGGCATATATATAGGAATACATGATCAATTTAGAGTACAAGACAAACCAGAATAATTCCTAGTCTATGTTATGTTTCTTAACTAATCATGATACTCAACATCCCCCTGCAGTCACAACGGTAACGACGCAGACGGTGAGACTGGAGAAGAATCCGAAGGCAAGTCAACGGACACCCCCTCACAGTCGTAACGATCGACGCATCGCGGAGTCGTGACTGGAGTGTAAACCGACAAGGTTGCTCAAGCAGGCGGTAGCCCTTTGTGCCGTTTGTCGAGGTAGCCGAGAGCGGAGGGTGGTGTAGCCGTGGTCGAGGTAGCCGTGCGAAGAATGCCGTTGTCGATGTCGAGTCGGGGTAGCCGGTGTCGAGGAAGTCGCCGTGGAGCCGCGGGCGCAAGGAGGCGCCGAGTTAGCATGGGCGCGTTGGTGTCGAAGTAGTGGTGCGTCGGGAAGAAGATGTTGTTGACGACGCGTCGCGGCGGGTTTGCCAAGCCCGGGGACACATCGTAGACGAAGACACGCACCGGTGTTGCCAGCACCGGGCATGCGTAGACGGATGAAAACGAAGTTGACGAAGCGCCCACCAGGCTTGCCAGGCCCGGGGACACGTCGTGGATGGCATGCATCGGTGTTGCTAGCACCGGGCATGCGTAGACAAGGGACCTGCACGAGCTGTACGCCATGTCGAGGAGTCGGAGGGGCCAGCAGAGAAGAACTCGACGACGATTGCAGCGTCCATCGGCTCCGGGCCGATGTCACCAACGGTGGTCGGAGTAGACGAAGTCGTCGGGGTAGATGACGGCGACGCTGGCGACGGGCTGGTGCTTGGACGAAGACGAAGGGAGTGGACGGGCGGCGGCTACGAAGGTAGCGGTGGCGGCGGCCAAAGAAGAGCGGCGGCGGCGGCCTGACGGCGGCGGCGACGGCTAGGTTAGGAGTGCGGCGGCGGTGCTCGAAGTAGGCAAAGTACCCTGACAGCGTGACGAAGATCGGCGCGGACGGTGGCGTTCCCGCGCCAAGAAAGACGGCGCGACGCATACCATGGGAGGTCGACGCGCGCGGATCGCAGAGCGGACGCTGGTCGCGGGCGCCACGGATCGCGGGCGGCGCAGCGGCGGCAAAGCGGTTCGGGCGATGGCGGAAGACTCGGGCGGCGGCGGGGACGCGGGTCGCGACGCTGCGCCCGGCGGCAACGAACGGCGGTTCGCGAGTCGTGCAACTGCGGGACGGCCTCGACGGCGGCGTGGACGCGTACACGCCGCTACGACCCGACGGGCGGCGCAGCGGCGGCGCGAGGGTCGATGCAGCCACGGACGGTTTAGAGCGGACGCCCTCGGGCGGCGGGGATCGCGGGCCGCGGCACTACGGCCCGAAGGGGCGACGCAGCGGTGACGCGGGTCGGTGCAGCCGGGAGAAGAACCACGGGGCGGCGGCGCTGCGGCCCGACGGGGCGACGCAGCGGCAGCCCGATGCTCGATCGGTGAAGAGGCACGCTGAACTCGGGGATGATCTTCACGGGACCTGCGGAGGCGCGCGTAACCGACGGGCCAGGTTGGTCGCGCGACGTAGATGAGGCGGATCGCGGCGGTGAGCGGGTGATCAAGCCTATCGCGCGCGAGGTCGGGGACGCCGCTCGGTGGAGGTGCGGTGGCGGCGGAGTCCGAGATGAAGCCGGCGGCGGCGGGCGGCTATGATTGGCCGCCGCATGGCGCGAGGCCGCTGGGTCGGGGTGATGCAGGAGTCCCGGTCGGAGCAGGGCGGTGACAGCCGGCGTAGATCGACGGGCGGGCCGTCGAGTGAACGGCGGTGGTGAAGGGCCGCCGCATGACGCAAGGCCGCCGGTTCAGGGCGGCCGGCTGGCCGACGCAGCGGACGTCGCGCGAGGCCGCCGAGTCAGGGCGACCAACGGGCAGACGCGCGGACGAAGCGCGAGGCCGCCGGGTCGGTGAAGTAGCCGGCCAATCACGCCGGTGTTGGAGTAGAGGCGCACAGGTCGACAGCAGCAGTAGTCGACGCAAACCGGATCACGAAGACCGGTAAACAAAAAAATAGACACCGATCAAAGCGACCAACGAGAGAGAGAGAAAACCTGGATCAAAGGATCGGGAAAAAAGACTCTCTAGGGCAGCCGACCAACACGGCCGGCGGACGAACCCTAGGTACGGGCGTGTAACGCCCCGGATTCGATGCGCAAGGTGTCTGCCAGTTATTCGTCGTTGTTGCCATGTCATTTGCTTGCGTGTTGCATTTTATCATGTCATCATGTGCATTGCATTGCATACATGTTCGCCTCATGCATCCGAGCATTTTCCCCGTTGTCTGTTTTGCAATCCGGCGCTCCTATGTCATCCGGCGTTCCCCTTTTGTCTTTCGTTGTGAGCGGGTGTTAAGCGTTCTCGGAATGGACCGAGGTTCGCCAAGCCGCCTTGGTATAGCACCGGTAGACCGCCTGTCAAGTTTCGTGCCATTTGGAGGTCGTTTGTTACTCCAACGGTTAACCGGGTAACCGTAAAAGCCTCTTTTGTTTGCAGCCCGACACCCCCTTCAAAGTGGCCAAAACCCAGCTAACTCCCCTCGATGCTCTCGGTCGTTCGATCACGATCGCGTGGCCAAAAACCGCTCCTCATTTGGACTCTCCTAGCTCCCTCTACCTATATATTAGCCCTCCCCCGTCCAAATCGCAGTCCAAACCCTAGCCTCTTCCCCGCCGCCACCCGACATGTCCGCTCGCCACGGACAAAGTCCGCCGCGCGCCTGCGCCTAATCGGAGGCCGCCACGTGTCGCCGCCGCCCACCGACCGCGCTGGCCCGCTCGGCCCGCGGCAGGCCTTGAGCCTGGTCTCTCCGCCGCCGCTTAGGCGCTCGCGTCGCCTTCCACTGCCCCGCCGCCGCCCAGCGCCGCTGGCTCGCCGGAGCGCGCCGCCTGCGCGCGCGCCGCCCGCCAGCGCCCGCCGCCGTCCTCCTCTGCCCGGCGCTGCGCGCCTGCAGATCCAGCCCCGCTGCCCGGCCATGCGCCCAGCGCCGCCTCCTCCCGGCCTCGGCCCGCGCCATCCGCGCCTCCCGGCCACCCGCCGCCCGCCCGGGCCCGTGCCCTCCTCCGCCAGATCCGGCCAGGGTCGGCGGATCCGCCCTCCCCCGGCTTCCCCGACCTCTTCCTCGACTCCGGCCGCGGTCCCTTCCATCTCCGGCGAGATTCCGGCGAGATCCGCCGCCCGTTGACTTTTCCCTGAGGTTGTTTTTCTGCTGTCCCGAGATTGTTGCATATTTTATGCCATGTTCATCGCATCATAACTTGCTTCACACTGGTCCGTTTTGTGCGTGTAATATGTCAAATTGTTCGCCTCAACGAGTACTTCATTTAATTCCATTCCATCATTTTCATTTGAGCTCATCTTGATGCCCGAAATGCTGTTGGAAGAGGGCTATGTGATGTTAGTTTCAGATTCTTATCAGAACATGCACTTTTGTCATTTTTGCCATGATTGATGTGTGCATCTTATGAACTTGAGCCCTACATATGTTTTGAACTATGCCATGCCATCTTTAAAGGGGTGTATGCCATGTAATTTTGTGTTCAATGTGGTGACTAGCACAAGCATGTAAACTAGGCTTCGTGATGTTGCTCATTTCAGTCCCTGTTGTGCTGATATTTTTATGCCATGTAAACTTGATGCTACAGAGAGATCCATTCTTATTTTGAGATACTTAAGTAAGGATGTTTTGTACATATGGTTATGAGCTATCCATCCATGCCCCTGGTTGCATTTATAGCTTGCTGTAGCTTGTTGTTATCATGCTCAAACGTTGCTAAATAATGTTTGTCAGCCTCTTAACATGAAGTTCAATGTTGCCATGATTGTTGCTAGTGATCCATGCACCCTATGACCTTGCCATTGCCATTCTTAGCTTCATAAACATGTATTCTTACTGTTGGTTGCCTTTCCATGCCATGTATTGCTCGGTGGTGAGTGGTTCAAGCTCATCAACATGTCTACTTATCGTTGTTCCTGCCATGTTTGAATCTGTCATATAACTTGCTATGTTTACATAGGTGCCATCATATATTCTGATCCTTTTTGGCTCTTGGTCAGTAAAGGACTTTTGTTCTATGCATTTAGTAATATCATGCCATGCCTTAAGTTTCTATGATAAGTTCCTGTAACATGTTGTTTGATAGCTCTAAACATTGCAATCTGATGTTATTTCTGCAAAGGCTGAAACTGTTATTATTTGCAATCTTGCCATGTCTTTTTGAGCATGTTCTAGTGATTTCTGGAGATAGCTCAGTGTTCATGTTTTGTCATGCTTTACCTGTATATCATGACCATGCCTTTTGTTTTCACGTTGAGATGCTTTAGCATATTGTTTGGATGCTTGCAATATGCCTAGTTGCTGTTTTGGACAGTTTGTCCTTTAAACTTGTATAGAGTGTGTGTTGAACCGTTGCTCCGTTTTGAGTGTGCTCATATGAAACTTTCTTAGAATTGCATTTAGTTTAATATGATCATGTTGCATTCTTGTTTTGAGAGTGTTTGCTTGATGTTTGTATGCATTTTGCATCAATGCCATGCTTAACTTCTTTTGCTCATATCTTCTAGGCCGTAGTTCCGAATTAAATGAACTTTATATGTAACTTGACTAGAATCGCGTGTAGATCATCTTGTTGCATTTTAACTTGCTGCTTAACAACTTGAACATAAGGTTTATTCAGATCTGGACCAATTTCGAAATTTGCATATGAGGACTTGCCGGAATTGTTCTATGTTGGTTCCGCCTCATTTAACCTTGCTTTGATTTGTTGCTCTTGTTTGTATCATCTCTTGCCATGAGTAGCCTCATCTAGCCTTGTCATGCATCATGCTTGTTGTGCATCATGTCTTGTTCATGTGTGGTGTGTTTACTATGTTGTGTGCTTTTTCTCGACAGTTCCCGTTTCGTTGCGATCGTGAGGACTCGTTCGTCTACGCTTGGTTCATCTTCGTGGCTTCATCTTCTTCATGGACTCGTTCTTCTTCCTAGCGGGATTTCAGGCAAGATGATCGCTACCCTGGATCTCACTACTATCATTGCTATCCTAGTTGCTTCGTTCTATCGCTTTGCTGCGCTAACTATCATTTGCTCTTCAAGCCTCCCAATTTGCCATGTCAGCCTCTAACCTTTGCACCCTTCCTAGCAAACCATTACTTGGCTATGTTACCGCTTTTGCTCAGCCCCTCTTATAGCGTTGCTAGTTGCAGGTGAAGTTGAAGATTGCTCCATGGTGGACAGGATTTTGTTGGGATATCACAATATCTCCTATTTAATTAATGCATCTATATATTTGGTAAAGGGTGGAAGGCTCGGCCTTATGCCTGGTGTTTTGTTCCACTCTTGCCGCCCTAGTTTCCGTCATACCGGTGTTATGTTCCCGCATTTTGCGTTCCTTACGCGGTTGGGTGATTTATGGGACCCCCTTGACAGTTCGCTTTGAATAAAACTCCTCCAG
Organism: Aegilops longissima; assembly: GCA_021605205.1. Taxonomy (NCBI): domain Eukaryota; kingdom Viridiplantae; phylum Streptophyta; class Magnoliopsida; order Poales; family Poaceae; genus Aegilops; species Aegilops longissima. The sequence continues at coordinate 76,645,041 of CM038679.1, forward strand.
CAAGGCCCAACCTTGGTTTTACCATTTGCCTCACCACCACCTATATTTCCCTTGGGAGTAATTAACCCAAGGGTCATCTTTATTTTAGCCCCCCCGGGCCAACGCTTGTCTAAGTGTTGGTCCAAACCAGAGCCACTTGCAGCGCCACCTCGGGGAAACTTGAGGGTTGGTTTTAGTTGTACGTAGTGTTCATCCGGTGTTGCCCTGAGAACGAGATATGTGCAGCTCCTATCGGGATTGTCGGCGCATCGGGCGGTCTTGCTGGTCTTGTTTTACATTGTCGAAATGTCTTGTAAACCGGGATTCCGAGTCTGATCGGGTCTTCCTGGGAGAAGGTATATCCTTCGTTGATCGTGAGAGCTTATCATGGGCTAAGTTGGGACACCCCTGCAGGGTTTAAACTTTCAAAAGCCGTGCCCGCGGTTATGGGCAGATGGGAATTTGTTAATGTCCGGTTGTAGATAACTTGACACCAGATCCGAATTAAAACGCATCAACCGTGTGTGTAGCCGTGATGGTCTCTTTTTGGCGGAGTCCGGGAAGTGAACACGGTTTTGGGTTATGTTTGACGTAAGTAGGAGTTCAGGATCACTTCTTGATCATTGCTAGCTTCACGACCGTTCCGCTTGCTCTCTTCTCGCTCTTATTTGCGTATGTTAGCCACCATATATGCTTAGTCGCTGCTGCAACCTCACCAATTTACCCCTTCCATTCCCTTTAAGCTTTGCTAGTCTTGATACCCATGGTAATGGGATTGCTGAGTCCTCGTGGCTCACAGATTACTACAACAACAGTTGCAGGTACAGGTTATGCGATGATCTTGACGCGAGAGCGATGTTTGCTTGTCTTGAAGTTCCTCTTGTGCTTCTCCTTCGATCAGGGGATAGGTTCCAGTTCGGCAGCCTGGGCTAGCAGGGTGGATGTCGTTTGAGTTTCTGTTTGTGTTTCATCCGTAGTCGGATGATGCTCTTATGTATTGTGATGTTGTATTCGTGTGGCATTGTATGCCTCTTGAATGTATCCCCATCTATTATGTAATGTTGATGTAATGATATCCACCTTGCAAAAGTGTTTCAATATGCGGTTCTATCCTTGGTGGGACCTTGGAGTCTCTTTAGGATAGTATCGCATATTGGGCGTGATAAGTTGGTATCAGAGCCTCGACCGACCCTAGGAGCCCCCTTGATTGATCGTGTAGTTTGGCCGTTGTGGAGTCTAGAAGAAAACTGTTTTCTGAGTCTAGTTATATCAAAGAGTAGGAATTCTTTTTACTCCTCTTCCCCTTCGTCGCTCTGGTGAGGAATCTTGACGTAGGTGTTTTGAATTACTCCTCTTCCCTTTCAAATTTTCTTTAGGATCACGCAGTTGGTTTTTCGGTAGCTGGTTCTCAGCTCTTTTCATCCGGTGCATTTCTCGTCAAGTTGACTCGAGCCTCTTCATCTTCGAGTTCAATCCTCAGTTGTTTTTCTTTCCCACCCGCCCACCCTTTTCTTCCCGAAGCCAGAGTCCGTAATCGATTATCCATCCTACTCGTGCGAAGTTCTGCTCTCTCTCCTCAATGATTTCCACCAGTGTTTCTCTTCAAGATATTCGTCGATTTCCCCTTCCAAGTTGCCTTTGTTTTCCCGCCATCCCACCCTTTTTCTTCCCGGAGTCTGAGTCTCTCTCTCGACCATCTATCTCATTCGTGCGGAGCCTCTTCAGGTTTCCCTCAGTTATTTCTACCGGTGAATTCTCTTTTGTTTGGCATTCTTCATCTCTTTTTCTTCTCCGGTGGATTCAATTCCATTTTCGGTAGCGATTATATTATTTCCCTCAGCTTAAGTGCTTTCCCTGCTCGTTCGCCTCTCGCCAGTTTATGCTTCTGGAGTGCTCAAGACATCTCATGAGATTCGTCTGTGTTCCAATTAATTCGAGGTTGTCACCTCATTTAAATATTTCAATTGTTCCGGTGCATCATCTATCTGTTCAACAATCCTTTCCAACGGTGTTATCTCTTCAGTGGGCCCTAACCCACAGGTCTTTTCCCAGGATCTTACCAGACTCTTCTAATTTCCCCAGAGTTATTCTCAATTCTTTTCAAGTATGACATAAGAATGGATCCCATCAGTCAGATGCCTTTCCAAGATCGATTTCAAATCATTTCATTGTTGGTTCAACCCCTTTTCTTTCCATTCTTCCGGAGTATCTCAGTAATTTTGGTGGTGTTTCTCGTCGTCATTTGAAGACCGAAGAAGAGTTTTTCCTCTAAATCTTGTCCGTTCTCTCGAAGATTCGTGGTTTTAGTTTCTTGTTATCCTCTCGAATTATTCCATTTGTCAGATATTCTTTTCTCAACCATCCGGAGTTTGTCAGGAGTTGTTTTTTCCATTTCTTTTCACTGGAGGCCATCATTCCAGTTATCGTTCTCTATTTATCCCGGCGCTTCGTTCAAATGTCCGCTAATTAGCTCGAGTTCTTCCCGTTCTCTTTCATCTAAATCCCCTCGAGCATATTGGTTCTTCTAATTCATCCCGGTGATTCATCCTCTTTCGTCAGTCATTTCCGAATTCTAACGACGGTTCGTTCAAGATTCTTTTTCCTTGATTATCATTTTAATTCATTCGTTCTTTTCAATCCTACCGGTGGTTCATGAAGACCTTCTCAAGTTTGCGATATGTCACTTCTTAATCCTTTTTCAAGAAGAATAATTAGTATGCCAAATCCATTGTTGGTCATCAATTTAATTTGATGAAGGATAAGCATACAATAAATCTTATTCTTATTCCATCCAAGTGTTTAATCCCTTTCTTCGGAGTTTGTTCTTGTTGAATAAATTCTAGTTCCAAGTGTTTTCATCATTTCTTTTCCGGAGTTCAAAAATTTCCTCGGTCATTTCGTCAGAACCTCCATCTAAATCATCGCAAGCTTTAACCTTATTCTTTCATCCTTCATTCTATCTCACCATCCTTTTGTCAATGGAGTTCTTCATGGTGGTTCTTAATGATTTAATTCATTCTTCAAGAGTACATCAAGTTTCATTCCATCTTCTTAAATTCATGTTCTATTCTTTCCATGTTCAGCCGGAGTGCCGTCTAAATTCTTTTGTTCATTCATTTTATATATTGTTCTAACAGGAGTTGTGTCATAGTCTATCTGATTCCGTGAGCTTTCGATTCTCGTCATTCTTGTCGTTCCTCTCTTCTTCGCGAATGCTCTCGATTCTTTGCTTCTTCTCTTGAGTTCTTGTTTAACCTATTCCCTTTTGCCCTTCCGTCTCGGTCCTAAGATCTCGGGACGAGATCCCTTGTTAGTGGAGGAGTGTTGTAACGCTCCGGATTCGATGCGCCATGTGTCTGCCAGTTATTCGTCGTTGTTGCCATGTCATTTGCTTGCGTGTTGCATTTTATCATGTCATCATGTGCATTGCATTGCATACATGTTCGCCTCATGCATCCGAGAATTTTCCCCGTTGTCTGTTTTGCAATCCGGCGCTCCTATGTCATCCGGCGTCCCCCTTTTGTCTCTCGTTGTGAGCGGGTGTTAAACGTTCTCGGAATGGACCGAGGTTTGCCAAGCGGCCTTGGTATAGCACCGGTAGACCGCCTGTCAAGTTTCGTGCCATTTGGAGGTCGTTTGGTACTCCAACGGTTAACTGGGTAACCGTAAAAGCCTCTTTTGTTTGCAGCCCAACACCCCCTCCAAAGTGGCCAAAACCCAGCTAACTCCCCTCCATGCTCTCGGTCGTTCGATCACGATCGCGTGGCCAAAAACCGCTCCTCATTTGGACTCTCCTAGCTCCCTCTACCTATATATTAGCCCTCCCCCGTCCAAATCGCAGTCCAAACCCTAGCCTCTTCCCCCGCCGCCACCGGACATGTCCGCCCGCCGCCGGACAAAGTCCGCCGCCGCGCCTTGCCCAATCGGAGGCCGCCACGTGTCGCCGCCGCCACCGACAGCGCCGCCCGGCTTTCGGCTGCGGCAGCCCCATGGCCCGTCTCTCCGCCGCCGCCAGGCGCGCCGCCGTCACCTTCGCGGGCCCCCCGCCGCCTCCGCCGCCCGCGCCGCGCCCGCCGCCGGAAGGCTGCCGCCCGGCTGCGCCGCCCTGCGCGCGGCGCCCGCCGTCCTCCTCCGCCTGACGCTGCCGTGCCCTGCGCGTCCAGCCCCCGCCCGGCCATGCCGCGCCCAGCGCCCGCCTCCGCCCGGCCTCGGCCTCCGCGCCATCCGCTGCCTCCCCGGCCACCCTCGCCGCCGCCGTGGCCCCGTGCCCTCCTCCGGCCAGATCCGGCCAGGGGTCGGCCAGATCCGCCCTCCCCCGGCTTCCCCGACCTCTTCCTCGACTCCGGCGGCGGTCCCTTCCATCTCCGGCGAGATTCCGGCGAGATCCGCCGCCCGTTGACTTTTCCCCCCGAGGTTGTTTTTCTGCCAAGTCCCGAGATTGTTGCATATTTTATGCCATGTTCATCGAATCATAACTTGCTTCATATTGGTCCGTTTTGTGCGTGTAATATGTCAAATTGTTCGCCTCGACGAGTAATTCATTTAGTTCCATTCCATCATTTTCATTTGAGCTCATCTTGATGCCCGAAATGCTGTTGGAAGAGGGCTATGTGATGTTAGTTTCAGATTCTTATCAGAACATGCACTTTTGTCATTTTTGCCATGATTGATGTGTGCATCTTATGAACTTGAGCCCTACATATGTTTTGAACTATGCCATGCCATCTTTACAGGGGTGTATGCCATGTAATTTTGTGTTCAATGTGGTGACTAGCACAAGCATGTAAACTAGGCTTCGTGATGTTGCTGATTTCAGTCCCTGTTGTGCTGATATTTTTATGCCATGTAAACTTGATGCTACAGAGAGATCCATGCTTATTTTGAGATACTTAAGTAAGGATGTTTTGTACATATGGTTATGAGCTATCCATCCATGCCCCTGGTTGCATTTATAGCTTGCTGTAGCTTGTTGTTATCATGCTCGAAAGTTGCTAAATAATGTTTGTCAGCCTGTTAACATGAAGTTCAATGTTGCCATGATTGTTGCTAGTGATCCATGCAACCTATGACCTTGACATTGCCATTCTTAGCTTCATAAACATGTATTCTTACTGTTGGTTGCCTTTCCATGCCATGTATTGCTCGGTGGTGAGTGGTTCAAGCTCACCAACATGTCTACTTATCGTTGTTCCTGCCATGTTTGAATCTGTCATATAACTTGGTATGTTTACATGGGTGCCATCATATATTCTGATCCTTTTTGGCTCTTGGTCAGTAAAGGACTTTTGTTCTATGCATTTAGTAATATCATGCCATGCCTTAAGTTTCTACGATAAATTCCTGTAACATGTTGTTTGATAGCTCTAAACATTGCAATCTGATGTTATTTCTGCAAAGGCTGAAACTGTTATTATTTGCAATCTTTCCATGTCTTTTTGAGCATGTTCTAGTGATTTCTGGAGATAGCTCAGTGTTCATGTTTTGTCATGCTTTACCTGTACATCATGACCATGCCTTTTGTTTTCACGTTGAGATGCTGTAGCATATTGTTTTGATGCTTGCAATATGCCTAGTTGCTGTTTTGGACAGTTTGTCCTTTAAACTTGTATAGAGTGTATGTGTTGAACCGTTGCTCCGTTTTGAGTGTGCTTTATATGAAACTTGCTTAGAATTGCATTTAGTTTAATATGATCATGTTGCATTCTTGTTTTGAGAGTGTTTGCTTGATGTTTGTATGCATTTTGCATCAATGTCATGCTTAACTTCTTTTGCTCATATCTTCTAGGCTGTAGCTCCGAATTAAATGAACTTTATATGTAACTTGACTAGAATCGCGTGTAGATCATCTTGGTGCATTTTAACTTGCTGTTTAACAACTTGAACATAAGGTTTATTCAGATATGGACCAATTTCAAAATTTGCATATGAGGACTTGCCGGAATTGTTCTATGTTGGTTCCGGCCTCATTTAACCTAGCTTTGATGTGTTGCTCTTGTTTGCATCATCTCTTGCCATGAGTAGCCTCATCTAGCCTTGTCATGCATCATGCTTGTTGTGCATCATGTCTTGTTCATGTGTGGTGTGTTTACTATGTTGTGTGCTTCTTCTCGACAGTTCCCGTTTCGTTGCGATCGTGAGGACTCGTTCGTCTACGCTTGGTTCATCTTCGTGGCTTCATCTTCTTCATGGACTCGTTCTTCTTCCTAGCGGGATTTCAGGCAAGATGACCGCTACCCTGGATCTCACTACTATCATTGCTATGCTAGTTGCTTCGTTCTATCGCTTTGCTGCGGTACCTATCATTTGCTCTTCAAGCCTCCCAATTTGCCATGTCAGCCTCTAACCTTTGCACCCTTCCTAGCAAACCATTGCTTGGCTATGTTACCGCTTTTGCTCAGCCCCTCTTATAGCGTTGCTAGTTGCAGGTGAAGTTGAAGATTGCTCCATGGTGGACAGGATTTTGTTGGGATATCACAATATCTCCTATTTAATTAATGCATCTATATATTTGGTAAAGGGTGGAAGGCTCGTCCTTATGCCTGGTGTTTTGTTCCACTCTTGCCGCCCTAGTTTCCGTCATACCGGTGATATGTTCCCGGATTTTGCGTTCCTTACGCGGTTGGGTGATTTATGGGACCCCCTTGACAGTTCGCTTTGAATAAAACTCCTCCAGCAAGGCCCAACCTTGGTTTTACCATTTGCCTCACCACCACCTATATTTTCCTTGGGAGTAATTAACCCAAGGGTCATCTTTATTTTAGCCCCCCCGGGCCAACGCTTGTCTAAGTGTTGGTCCGAACCAGAGCCACTTGCAGCGCCACCTCGGGGAAACTTGAGGGTTGGTTTTAGTTGTACGTAGTGTTCATCCGGTGTTGCCCTGAGAACGAGATATGTGCAGCTCCTATCGGGATTGTCGGCGCATCGGGAGGTCTTGCTGGTCTTGTTTTACCATTGTCAAAATGTCTTGTAAACCGGGATTCCGAGTCTGATCGGGTCTTCCTGGGAGAAGGTATATCCTTCGTTGATCGCGAGAGCTTATCACGGGCTAAGTTGGGACACCCCTGCATGGTTTAAACTTTCGAAAGCCGTGCCCGCGGTTATGGGCAGATGGGAATTTGTTAATGTCCGGTTGTAGATAACTTGACACCAGATCCGAATTAAAACGCATCAACCGTGTGTGTAGCCGTGATGGTCTCTTTTCGGCGGAGTCCGGGAAGTGAACACGGTTTTGGGTTATGTTTGACGTAAGTAGGAGTTCAGGATCACTTCTTGATCATTGCTAGCTTCACGACCGTTCCGCTTGCTCTCTTCTCGCTCTTATTTGCGTATGTTAGCCACCATATATGCTTAGTCGCTGCTGCAACCTCACCACTTTACCCCTTCCATTCCCTTTAAGCTTTGCTAGTCTTGATACCCATGGTAATGGGATTGCTGAGTCCTCGTGGATCACAGATTACTAAAACAACAGTTGCAGGTACAGGTTATGCGATGATCTTGACGCGAGAGCGATGTTTGCTTGTCTTGAAGTTCCTCTTGTGCTTCTCCTTCGATCAGGGGATAGGTTCCAGGTCGGCAGCCTGGGCTAGCAAGGTGGATGTCGTTTGAGTTTCTGTTTGTGTTTCATCCGTAGTCGAATGATGCTCTTATGTATTGTGATGTTGTATTCGTGTGGCATTGTATGCCTCTTGAATGTATCCCCATCTATTATGTAATGTTGATGTAATGATATCCACCTTGCAAAAGCGTTTCAATATGCGGTTCTATCCTTGGTGGGACCTTCGAGTCTCTTTAGGATAGTATAGCATATTGGGCGTGACAGGGCGGCACGGCCCCCGACGGCGGTCATGGAGGCCGAGCGCCCCGGGGGCGGCGCGCGTGTGCGGAAGCGGCGGCGGCTAGGGTTTAGAACCCGGAAACTGATACCATGTTAGACGGGAGAGAGAGGTTTGGTGGAATTGTTCAATGTATTGCTTGAGCCTCGTGGACATATATATATAGAAGTACATGATCAACTTAGAGTATAAGATAAGCCAGAATAATTCCTAATCTATCTTATGTTTCCTAACTAATCACGATACTCAACACTACTGGCCAGTGTGAGTAGTGATTTTTGTTTAAGGCGCGCAATCGGGATACATGGCAAACCGCCAATACCTCCACCCTACATGTAGAAAATAAGAACAAAAATATAACACCACTCTATATAGAAGAGGAAAATAAAGAGAAACAGTGTGTTTTGGTTGTCCTAATTCTCCATTCCTTGCCGGCGGTCCCGTCACTTGAGAGAATATCACATGGAAATCAACGTTCGATAAAAATCACGTCAAAAGATGTTTTGAAGTTTTAGAAAATCTAAAAAATAATACGGGATGTTGAGGGTGATGTTCTATTGCCATGTGAAAATCCAAGTTCGAACACATTACGGAATATGAGCTACGAAAAAAAAATCAACATTGAATAGGGCCGAAGAGAATGTCACTATTTATTGCTTAATTTGTTTTTCATAGCTTGCATCCTGTAGTGTGTTTCAACTTAGAATTTCACATGGCTATATGGCAATAGAACATCACCCTCCCGACATCCCGTATTTTTTTCAGTTTTTTTAACCTTTACACGTGGTTTCCATGAAGTTTTCTTTAAATTTTTGTTTTCGTGTCATACCCCCCTCCCTCCCTTACGCGCGCGTTTTGTCTGTTTGGCCACCAACACCGGGAGCGGTGGTTTTGGTGTTGTATAGTGGCATTATATGATCCAAGGCGCGGTACTTACCTCTGAGAAGAGACACGTCATTGGGCGTGGCTCTGCCACAGCTGGTGTTGAGCATGATGTAGGCGTGTACTACTGCGGGGCTAAACATGTCCTGGTAAGCTTGGATATTGAGGACAGCCTGGTAGAGAAGACAATGCAGCGGCAACATAAACGCCCCGTGCGACAATGCAGTGGTTGGGAGGGAAGTTTCAGGCTAGCCTCTTCCTTGTGACACCATGTTTCGTTCCTTGTATATAAAATCTGATACATACATATTCAACTCATGAATTTCATCTAGGATGACACTCAGTCATCCACCGACTCCACATGTTCGTCCCAAAGACTTGAAGAGATGTTGACCATCCATCTCCATGCAGGAGGACTATAGAGTAATTAAACCTGTCGACACGTGGACCATTCTATAGAGAAGTGGACACATTCCTTTGAAAATTACATTTAAACTAACAAGTAACCCTCAAAATTCAGTAATTGACGGGGCGTTAATGTAGCATGTCGAAGCAAAACGACTGAGGAGGACAATCTAGAAAATTGCATTCCAAAACGCTTGCATATTACTTGCACACCACATCGTCTTGTCATCAGCGTGCCCGAAAATGTTCATATGTATATTTCACTTGCAAAGAGCAACTTAGGCAGATGCACCATATCAACCCAATTGCAATAATAATCGCTCGTGTGGTTTTTGGCGATCATGGCTGAAATGAGTGGTCCAACCCTCGGCCTGTATAATTTATGGAGGCCGCTCCAAATTGAGCCAGTGAGCCTCCATATTGGAGGTTGTGGCTGCTGATATGGAGCTGCCTCCAAAAGAAACCGTTCGCGGGGGAAGGAAGTATCAGCCTAGCCTTTTACTTCCATGAGCAGCCCGGTCAATGGTGATGCATCCATACGATTGTCGCTCTCGCCCTGCCAATGGCACAACCGCTTTTCCATTGGGAAGAGCACCCATAAATGGCTGCCGCCGCTTCTTGCACCATTTTCCCACCCGCCCGTGCCAAATCTAGCCTTCCGTACGAGCGTGTCCATTCACGGGTGAGGGAGTCCTGGATTAGGGGGTCCTCGGGCGTCCGGGCTATGTGACATGGGCCGAACTGATGGGCTGTGAAGATACAAGATAGAAGGCCTTCCCCCGTGTCCGGATGGGACTCTCCTTTGCATGGATGGCAAGCTTGGCGTTCGGATGTGAAGATTCCTTTCTTTGTAAACCGACTATGTACAATCCTAGGCCCCTCCGGTGTCTATATAAACCGGAGGGTTTAGTCTGTAGAGGCAATCATAATCATACAAGCTAGACATCTAGGGTTTAGCCATTACGATCTCGAGGTAGATCCACTCTTGTAACCCCTATACTCATCAAAGTCAATCAAGCAGGAAGTAGGGTATTACCTCCATTAAGAGGGCCCGAACCTGGGTAAACATCGTGTCCCCTGCCTCATGTTACCTTCGATCCTAAGATGCACAGTTCGAGACCCCCTACCCGAGATCGGTTGGTTTTGACACCGACATTGGTGCTTTCATTGAAAGTTCCTCTATGCTGTCGACATAAGGTTCGATGGCTCGTTCGATCATCTACAATGATGCTGTGTCGGGGGAGACTTTTCCCCCGGCCAAATTTTCATATTCGGCGGCTTCGCACTGCATGCCAACTCGATCGGCCACCTTGAGCAGATCGATAGCTACGCCCCTGGTCATCAGATCAGTTTTGGGAACCTAAATTATGTCGCTGATATCCTAGGAGACTTGATCTTGGAAGGGTTCCTGGCCCCGACCACGGCTCTGGCCCAAGGTCCGGAGCAAACTACCGGGTCCGAAGATGGGAGTCTGGAGCCCACTGGACTCTCCGCTACAAACCACATTATCGAGGATCCAGAGACAATCGTGTCCACGACGAACTTGGAATCAGTCAAGGTTTCCCCTATCATTAAAAGGCTGGACTCGCCACCAGACTCAAATCCGAACTCTCGAGGTCCGCATCAAAAAGGCATAGCCTGGAAGCTCTCACTCCGGCCAGCCCTGCGGACTCTCGCCTCCACGTCCAATCCTCGCTCTTACATGAGGCTCTGGACTTAATGCGATCCCTCACTATGTCAGAGGAATCACTTCAGAACTACGCCCTGCCCGGACTAGGGGCTGAGAGCGGGGAATTTTACGTCCCACCCACCACCCACTTCATAGCCACTGTCGAAGATTTAACTGACATGCTGGACTACGCCTCCGAAGACATCGACGGCATGGACGGCGATGTTGGAGACGAACACGACCAAGACCCGCCGTTTACCGGACGTTGGACGGCCACTTCCACATATGACGTGTATATGGTGGACACACTCAAAGAGGATGACGATGACGACAAGAAGGATCCTGTTAAGGACAAGCCTGCTGAAGCACCTCCAAAGCATCGACGTCAGCAGCGCCGCTCAAAATCGCGTCGCGAAAAAGACAGCAACACCGGCACTGAAGACAATAACACTCCGGAGAATGCCGAAGACCCCGAAGCCCCTGTCGAGCCAACATCCGAGCAGGATGATTGGGAGGATGGGCAAGTTAACCCCGACGATCCTGTCAGGAACGACGACTCGGAGGATAGTAACTACCTACCGATCTCCGAAGAGGATGTGAGCCTCGGCGATGAAGACTTCATCGTGCCAGAGGAAACCCTCAAACAAGAGCGCTTTAAGCGCCAGCTAATTGCCACTACGAGAAGCCTAAAAAAGAAGCAACAACAACTTCAAGCCAGGCATGATACTCTCAATGACAGATGGACTAAAGTCCTGGCAGCCAAGGAATATGGCCTCGAACGCCCAACCAAGAGCTACCCGAAGCGCAAGCTAATACCACAATTTGACGACGAGGCACTTGAGCCAATATCGCCAAAGTATAAACCCGCTAACGAACCTGACCGACCACCATGTGGACGGGACAGACCGGCTATTTACGTCGAACACCAGCCCGTGCCAGCCCGCCGTCGAGGCAAGGAGACCGCAGCCCCGGGCTATACATATGACCTACGCAAGGACCTGTACAATAGAGCCGGTCAGACCAGATCAATCTATGGATCAAGGGGGCATGCTCCAACGTGAGAGGACGGTCATCAGGCCTGGCGCGACAGACACAACCTCACCCGGGCCGAAAATCGCATACGGACTTCATCTGAACTGCACCGCGACATCGCCCGATAAGGAGGCGCCACACACCCCTTATGCTTCACCGATCAGGTGATGGAGCACCAGTTCCTAGAAGGGTTTAAACCCGTGAACATTGAATCATACGATGGTACGACAGATCCCGCAGTATGGATCGAAGGTTTTCTTCTCCATATCCACATGGCCCGCGGTGATGATCTCCATGCCATCAAATACCTCCCGCTAAAATTAAAGGGACCATCACGACACTAGTTAAACAGCCTCCCAGAAAACTCTATTGGCAGCTGGGAAGACTTGGAGGATGACTTTAGAGACAACTTCCAAGGTACCTATGTTTGGCCTCCAGACGCCGATGACCTTAGTCACATAGTCCAACAACCCGGAGAATCAACCCGGAAACTCTGGACCTGGTTCTTAATTAAAAAGAACCAAATTGTGGATTGTCCGGATGCCGAAGCCCTGGCGGCCTTTAAACACAGCGTCTGAGGCGAGTGGCTCGCCCGACACCTCGGCCAAGAAAAGCCGAAGTCCATGGCAGCCCTTACCGCACTTATGACCCACTTTTGCGCGGGAGAAGATAGTTGGCTAGCTCGTAGAAGCAATAGCACCAGCGACCCTAGCACCTTCGAAGCCTGGGATGGTAATGGCAAGCCACGACACAGCAAACACAAGCGTCGAAGCAATAACGAAGATATCGAAGACACGGCGGTCAACGCCGGATTCAGTGGCTCTAGACCCGGTCAGCGGAAGAAGCTATTCAAAGGAAATAAGGATGGTCCATCTAGTTTGGGCAGAATACTCGATCGGCCTTGCCAGATTCATACCAACAGGAATTGTTGGGTCTTTAAACAGGTCGGCAAGCTAAACACTTAATATAAGGGGAAGGGGCCACCCAGTGAGGACGATGACGAAGAGCCTCGCCCATCGAACACAGGGGGGAGAGAAGAAATTTCCCCCGAGATAAAAACGGTGAATATGATATATGCTACACATATCCCCAAAAGGAGCGCAAGCGCGCACACAGGGACGTCTATGCCATAGAGACAGTTGCCCCAAAATTCTACCCATGGTCAGCCTGCCCGATCACTTTCGATCGCATAGACCATCCAACCAATATCCGTCATGGAGGTTCTGCAGCATTGGTCCTCGACCCAATTATCGACTGATTCCATCTCACGCACGTCCTCATGGATGGCGGTAGCATGCGCATCCTCATGGACGGCGGTAGCAGCCTTACTCTGCTTTATCAGGACACCATCCACAAAATGGGTATCGATTCATCAAGAATCAAGCCCATGAAAACTACCTTTAAAGGAGTAATACCCGGCGTAGAGGCCTGTTGCACAGGGTCCATAACGCTGGAGGTGGTGTTTGGTTCGCCGAATAATTTCTGTAGCAAAGACCCGATCTTTGATATCGTCCCTTTTCGCAGTGGCTATCACACATTGCTGGGGAGAACCACCTTCACCCGCTTTAATGCGGTCCCGCACTATGCTTACTTAAAGCTCCTGGACACTATCAAATGAGTCCGGTCTGTCCCACAAAATGATAGTCCGGCTCGTCCAGAGCTAGATTAGCAATCCGGCCTCCATACAACCCCAGCTGGAAAGCGGCATACGTGCCGCGCGTACATAATTACACACTAAAGATACCATGGGCAAGGACGGAGGCATACGGAAAACACGGTCCACGACACAGCTCAACCCTATCCGGACCTTTATATTCTTCCATCTTTTTCTTCTTGTTTTTCTTTTTCAGGTTCTTTACAACCCACATCACCTTCTAGTGAAACAAGGTCCCCTGTCTTGTCCCCTTATGAATACTCAATTGTTGACCCTCTCAAAGGATCTTACACCAAGGTGCAAAGCGACGCAGACGTGCGGCAGAGTGTCCAAAGGACCTTCAAGATCATCTTTCCTTTTTAGGACCTATATACAGCTTTCCCTTGTGCCCAACATGTAAAATAGCCCAGATGCTTATCGCATCCTCTGTAAAACTACGTGTTGACATATCAATCAGGCTATAATGGAAACAGTTTCACCCAACCTTGTTCGGTATCGGCTTATTTCTTAATCTGTTTCCCCCTTTACGTCAGATTGGCGTGTATACCTCGGTACGACTTAAATCGCCAGGGGCTTTATTCAGTCGTATACATTTTCGAAAATAAAAAAGTCCGAACGCCTTTATAGCGTACTTCGGCGTCCCGAATATGGCATTATATGCATCGACTCCGAATCATGTCTTTGGTCAATAGTTGGGTTGCCTAGCTCCTTTGATTACCACCTTACGTTCTGCATGTTCGGCTAAGGTAGTAAAGGGAGAACTACTGCGGTTGTGCTTCTGGTTCACCCGGTCAAGCACCTCAGTAGAGAAAGCCAAAAACTGACTGTCATGATGTGGCGAGAGCTGATCCGCAATTCGTTGACTTACTAAATCTCTAGCGATTTCTTCCGTATTACACGAAGGACTGGTTATCTTCTAGTCACACGCGTAAGGCACCCAAGTTCGGATAGCCGCAGACGCATCAGGGGCTACCTTACAACCCCACTGTCAAACTCCTATGGCTAAGTGAGAGTGGTAAAGCTGCATAGTCCAATTGCCTGGTTCACTGCACTGACACCTCCTTCACGGACCAAGACGTTGGGTTAACATGTGGTCATGTGCTATTCTGAACACTCCCATAGTATCTACGTGGGGGCTGAAGCCGACGACTGGCAAACTCTTAGGGATACAAACAGCTGCACAGGAGGAAGAACACTTTAAAGACGAACAACATAAATATATTACAAAGCTTTGGTTTATGCAACATCCGGGCAGTTCGGACACATTCACTCGAACATGATGTCCTTTGAGCACTGGCCCTCTATCAAGCGGGCACCTTCCAGGACGTCTTCAAAATAGCGCTCCGGCGTACGGTGGTCCTTGCCTCCGGGTGGACCTTCAACGGCCACGATGGCGGCCTTCATTTTGGCCCAGTGCATCTTGATATGGGCAAAGGCCAGCCACGCACCTTCTATACATGACGACCACTTGACCGCGTCAATACGGGGCAGTGCATCAACAAGTCGCTACATTTGGCCAAAATAGCTGCTCGAAACGGGTTTGGTTGGCCACAGCCGAACTATGACGTCCCTCATGGCGAATCCGGACATCCTATGCAGCTCGGCCCACTGCGCCATATGGTCATTCAGCAGCGCGGGGCGCTCCCACGCCACGAACTGGGACCAGAATAGATTCTCCGTCGTGAGCCCCTCCTAGGCCCGGAAGAACTACGCGGTGTTGGTGGCGCTCTTCGGAAGATCTGCAAAGGCATCTGGAGCACTCCATAGTCACGTGAGTAAAACATAAGTCTGATTGCCGAATTTACTTTGTAAGAGAAAGGGCTTACCAGCTGCTATTTGTCCGGCCTGCTTAATCTCCTCGCGCGCCGCTTGGGATTCGGCTCGCGCCTCCTCGGCCTCTTTAAGGGCTTGACAAGATCGGTCACCTGGTGAGGGAGTCCTGGACTAGGGGGTGTCCGGATAGCCGAACTATCATCTTTGGCCGGACTCCTAGACTATGAAGATACAAGATTGAAGACTTTGTCCCGTATCCGGATGGGACTTTCCTTGGCGTGGAAGGCAAGCTTGGCGATACGGATATGTAGATCTCCTACCATTGTAACCGACTGTAACCCTAACCCTAGCGGTGTCTATATAAACCGGAGGGTTTTAGTCCGTGGGGCGAACAACAATCATACCATAGGCTAGCTTCTAGGGTTTAGCCTCTACGATCTCGTGGTAGATCTACTCTTGTACTACCCATATCATTAATATTAGTCAAGCGGGGTAGGGTATTACACGCATCGAGAGGACCCAACCTGGGTAAAACATCGTGTCCCTTGTCTCCTATTACCATCCGCCTAGACGCACAGTTCGGGACCCCTACCCGAGATCCGCCGGTTTGACAACGACATGGGTGCTTTCATTGAGAGTTCCTCGTGTCGTCACCTATAGGCCCGATGGCTCCTTCAATCATCAAGAACGACGCAGTTGATCCGGTGAGAATTTTCTCCCGGACAAATCTTCAGATTCGGCGGCTTTGCTGCGGGCAATTCACTTGGCCATCTGGAGCAGATCGAAGCTACGCCCTGGCCATCAGGTCAGATTTGGGAGTTTGAACTACACGGCCGACATCCGCGGAGACTTGATCTTGACGGACTCGACCTGACCAAGTCCAAGTGCGCCAGTCTCGATGGGCATGATCTAGCTCTTGTCATTGAATGTAACATCCCAAATTTTCCTATTTGGAATGTTTTACAATAATAGCTAAGCATCCTATGCATCCTGTTTGAATTTGAATACCATTTGGAGTTTGAGAGAGTTTTGAATTTGAAATTTGAATTCCAAACTTTGGCATGTGGGAAACCATTCCAAAACCAAGCACGATAAAATACTTGATCAAAAGTATGAGAGGAGCAAACATGACACTCCAAAATATCAGAGGAAACAATGCCAAAAGAATTGGATTCAAATCTGAATTTTATTTGAATTTGAAAAAATGGATTTTCATAAAGTTTGGATTTTGGCTTTGGAAAAATGTTCAAATGAAAGGAATATTCCTGATCATTTTGGTATATATATACCCTATATAAAATATTTATAGTTTAGGTTTTATTTTTGGTTTTGTTTTATTAAAAAATAAAAGAAAATCTTTTGAGCGCCACCAAGCCACCCAGCCCAGCCAGCACTGCGCCCTCGGCCACCCAGCGCACCAGGCCCACCACTGCCCACTAGGCCCAGTGCCAGCCAGCCGACAGACCCGCCCCCCCTCGCCCGAATCCCTAGGATCCGGTCGCCCACCAAAACCCCCTCTCTCTCTCAGCGACCCGTGGCCCCACCCGTCGTCTTCCCCTCGCCCACGAACGGACCTCTGGGAGATCCACCGGATCCCAAGGATCCGGATCCCGACACCCCGATGCCCTTCCGCCTCGCTGAGCCCTCGGCTATATAAGCCGAGGCCCTGCACCCCATTCCCCCTTAGCCACGCCGAGCCTCTCTCCTCTCTCTCCCGAGCTCGCGGAGCACCGAACCCCCCCGCCGCCAAAACCCTCGCCGTGCCGCCTGGTGCCCCCAACCTCCCGACACCACAGAACCTTTCCCCGAGCTCCCGAACCTCCCGGCGTCTCCCAAGCTCGCCGACCCCCAACGCCTCGGAGCACTCCCGCCGCCGCCGCCGACGTCGCCGGAGTCCGGTGAGTCCCCGGAATCCCCCTCCCCCGTCCGATCCCAATCGTGCGGCCACGATTAGAACCCCCGAAGGGGTACGTTTTTATTAGAAAACCGGCCGGCCCGCGGGTTTATTTTAGTTAGGTTTATTTATTTAGGCGGTTCGTTTTAGTTAAACCCTAGGCCCATTTAGTCTATCGGCGCCTAGTGCATGATTTAGGCCCATTAGGCATTTTCTTTTATTTAGATTTTCTGTTTTAGCGATTTGTTCCAAATTTCAAAATGTGTATCTTTTGTTCTGTTTAATATTTTTAGTGATTCTTTTTTGTTGGATTGCAAATTTTATGTAGTTTCTGAAAAACATATATTTAGCTATGTTAAAAATAATTAAAAATGCTTTAATATTATTTTAGTCAGAATAGCAAATCTGCTATAGTTTTAGTTAGAAAATTATTTTTGCATGATTCTTTTGCAATCACTTTATTTTGATATTGCCAAACCCTAGAAATTAACTTTGGTATTTTAGGATTAATAAAAAATTAATTCTAGGCAGAATCCTATTAACCCTAATTAATTGATTTGTTCCTGTTTTCTTAATTAATAAATTAGCAAATTAATTTATTTTTAACTTGAGATTAGTTTCTAGGTTAGTTTCTGTCATTTCCATTAGATGAACTTTTATTTATAATTAATAAAAGTTTTAAATTAATTTTCTAATAGAAATTGGATTAGGCCTAAATTGAGTTTTATAATAGCTAATTAATTAATTCTTTTTGCTCCTAATTGCCTAGTTAATCCTTTTCTGTTAAGTTAACCTAAAACCATGATTAGGTCATATTGAGGAATTTTTGTTAAATAAAAACTCTTTTTGCTATTGTTTGGAATAGGGAAAAACTTTGAATTTGATTTCTTTGAGTTTTCCTTTTTGATTTGGTTTTGATTGTTTGGTTGTGTTATGTTATCTTTGTTATCTTGTGTGATCCTCTTGCTTTGTACTTATTATGTCATTGTTTGTCTCGGTAGAGTTCCTGAGTCTAAGCTTGCTACTCGACTCTTTAGCTTACGAGGATCATCAAGAAGGCAAGTTTTGATCATGTTATTTCTATACCTATGTTTTTGTGCATTAGTAGTTGTCACCACCCCACCATTGCATGCAGTAGTGATAATCTTGAAGTCATTAAACTTGAGTAGTATCATGTGGTAGGATGAACCAATCCCTTGTTACCATGGCCCCGGGCGTAGTAGTTATTTTGCTATGCTCAGAGAGCGGATTTGGGATGAGTGAAATTCATAAGTAAGATGTGAGAGTCAATGATGATGATGATGACCCCATGGACTACAATGATCAAGATGGACTTGGAAAATCACTCTTGGGTGGAGGGCGGTTGTGGGCACCTGGAGCACCAGTGGTGGCGGGATGCATGGAGAAGCGCCATGACATCCTGCGAAAGCTTCACCCAGCCACGAAGAGAAGGATGGATGCCCCATGACGGAAGCTTACATGCAGCCGCAAGCCATTATGGGCTCTGGCTGGGTTGACCCTTGTAGTGAAGCTGGCTGGGCGGTACTACGAGAAGTAGACGAACGGTAGGGTTGGATGGGTACCGCAGTGGCGGAAGAACTCTTTGGAAGACCCTGTTTCATTCGTCCGTCTTCAAACACCATGAAGTGCGAAGACTTTAAAGGAGGGAATGATTCTTGCGGGAAAGTCGCAAACCTCTGCAGAGTGTTATAACCTAATCGATTAGCCGTGTCCCCGGTTACGGACATTTGAGCATCTGGACCTTGGAAGTATTCGGATATCTCAACACTTAACTCTAATGAATTAATGGGTTGATGACTTAATAATAATTTGGGAACGAGATATTGGTTGGCGGAACCATCTCAATAACTACCAACAATTTGTAGTAATTTGCAAATAAGTCCACTGTAGTAGGATAAAATTGGCTTTACGCAAAAAAATGATGAAACTTAGAGCCCCACAGCCAAATATGCATATAGAGTTAGTAACTTCATTATTGTTGTTCTTCATAACTTGCCACTTATTCCAAAAGCTGACCTACATGGCTGCAACGTATTATGTTGCGAGATATATTCGATCGGAGTGAGGCTACGCTCCGCGCTTGGCGATTGCCCTTTGAGTCGGATGGACTCGCTTTACCTTCGACGCTTCCGCAACATTTTAGTTTATTTCTCATGAGTTGGCCTTGAGCGAATTTATTCCCTTGTAATAAAGACTCTATATGAGAATCGATTAATGATATTCAGGTGTGATTGAACTTTGATTACTTTATCGATGTATTGTGAGTACCCGGCATGATCTTGGGATGGAATGCATACGTAGATTTGACCGATTTTGGGTCAGGTCGCTCTGAGAGATGGTATCGAGCACACGCTGACCGTGAGGATCGTAACCCCTAGGATCGGAAAGCCATAGCGAGACCATTTACTTTGAACCCTCTTTCATTCTATAATTCTTCCCCGATCTATTTCGACTCTTCTCCCTTTGCAACATTCTAGATGGCGTCGAGTTCACCCCAGTTTGCTACGGAGTTACGCCAGCCCGATGAGGCGATGCCCTTGGAAGGAAGCTGGTCCAGATGGTGAAGCTGCTGAAGATTGCTCGCCCTCGATCTTTGGAAACCCACTAATGCACTTCCGGCGGACACCCTTCTGAGATTGAGGTGCATATCCTGGGAGGACCTTTGGAGGACGACGGAGCCTATCAACTTTGAGTTCACGAGTTCAACTGGATCATCGGAAGAGGCGTGGCGATCTACCGAGCACTTGGACATCTCCGAGAGGAGTACAGGATGAGCTCGATCACTCGGACCTCGCCATGGTTTCTCGCAGGGCAAGGAATGGAGATATCATCCGTACCATTGAGGGCGATTCCACTCTCTCATACATCCAGGACTTGGAGTGTCTTCTCGGGACACGGAGATTCAGGCTCGCCGTAACTTCAAGACACACGGAAGCTTTTGTTCCATGAATGGGCTGGAGGAGAAGGCTCGCAGACTTCCTTGGCCATGAGGAAGAAATCACAGACTTCATGGAGATAGTCGACGACCTGAAGATGAAGCTTGCCGCGATTGAGGAAAAGATGGACTTGGGTGAGGACCTTTACCCGAGTGGAGATGAAGCACCCCTCGTGAGCAATGATCAGGATTTTGAGGGGAGTACCACCGAAGGAAACCCCAAGAGGAGGCGCCACTGATGAAGACTTTTAGTCGACCACCATGTTATCTTTTATTTTACTTTTCGTCGATCAGTTAGGCCGATGTTTTCCTTCGATTAGTCATGAGCTTTTGTAATCGAGTTTGAACCATGTTTTGAGTGGAATGAATAAATGTTTGGTGTGTTATGATTGTGCATTCATATGGGTAGTGTTATTCTCATAGACCCTTGTTCTATTCTAATTTTCTCATCCACTCCAAAACACCAGATGCCTCAGAGGCGTGACCTTTGGTTTCCGCGGAGCTCACCCAGCTGCTCCAAGCAGCAGAATGCATTGATGCAGCTCGATTGAGAATCGAACAACCCGCCAACAATCCACCGCCACCACCACCCTCGTGGACAACTTGACTCGATTTACGAGGTTGAATCCGCGGTGTTCTCTAGTAGCACCGAGGCGATTGTGGTGACGATGGCTCCGCAAGATTGGAAGAGAGCTAGTCACCGTTGGATGCACTGCAATCGAGAAGGTGCGCTTTGCAGCGCATCAACTGGATGGACCTGCAGCTTCTTGGTGGGAGAATTACACCGCCACTTTTCCTTTGGGTGGCATCACTTGGGATCAATTCCAGCAGGCCTTCGACTTGCTCATGTCTCATCTGGAGCCATGAGTCGAAGAAGCGTGAGTTCGAAACTTGCGCCAGGGAATCGTCTTGTGGCACAAGACGTGGAGGAATTCAGCAAGCTTGCTCGCTATGCCCCCGACGATGTGGCCACCGATGCATAAGCAAGGGAGAAGTTCCTTGAGGGACTAAATGATGAATTGAGCATGCATCTTATTGTGGCTACTTTCAACAACTACCGGGAGCTGGTAGACAAGGCCACCATCCGGAAGGCAAGCAGCAGCAGATAGAGAGCCGCAAGAGGAAGTACAGCCGGGGAAGCACAATTCAGAGCTCAGCGAAGCCCGCTATGCACCGTACTCGGGAGGGCACATCCATCACAACCATGGAGGTCATAACCATGGTGGAAATGGAAACAACCGCAGCCAGGACAACAAGTCAGGCCATGGCAATGGCAATGGCAGTGGTAATGGCAATCAGCACCGTTCTGCCCGGCTCAGAAGGATTTGAGCCACATCACCGCTTCAAGTGCGGAAGGCAGGCACTACGCCACCGACTGCCGGAGGCCAAGCGGAGGAGCAGGAATGGCAATGGAGGCTCAGTGAAGAAGCCCAATCCCTTCCCTTGTGCTCAAGTGAATCACATCGGCGTGGAGAGCGTCTATGATCAACCGGATAATTGTGGTTGGTGAGTTTTATTGAATTCACATTCAGTTTTGGTTCATTTGATTACGGTGCAGCGCATTCATTCATATCAAGGGTAGTTGTGGATAAGTACGGATTACGCACTAGAACCCTTAGAAGCCCCCCGCCGGGGTTCGCGGGAGGAGAAATGATGGCGAGGTTAAGCTGTCCGCAAACCTCAACATCGGGAACCACAAATTTCCGTAGAACTCATAGTGTTGGAAACGCAGACTTTGGATGTAATCCTAGGCATGGATTGGTTGTCAAAGTATGAAGGAACATTGGTGTGCCAAGCAAGTCTATTCGCTCACCACCCGGGCGAGAAGAGGATCAAGTATGTAGCCGAGCACGGCCGGATGAAGAATCAGTGCATTCCCTCACGGGAGTTGTTGGGAGGAAGTGCACGTAGTGCAAGAATTTCCGATGTGTTCCGGAGGAATTACGGGAATGCCACCGGACGAGAGACATTGAGTTTCGATCGAGTTATTGCCCGGCACAGCCCCAATATCCAAGAGACCTTATCGGATGCCACGAATGAGTTGAAAGAGATCAAGGAGCAAATAAATGAGTTATTGGAGAAAGGATATATTCGCCCAAGCTCATCACCTTGGGGAGCCCAGTTCTTTTGGTAGAGAAGAAGGATGGAAGCTTGAGGATGGTTGTGGATTATCGTGCATTGAGCGAGGTAACCATCAAGAACAAGTACCCTCTGCCCATGATCAATGACTTGTTTGATCAGCTTGTTGGAGCCAAGGTATTCTCTAAGATCGATCTTGATCGTGGTATCACCGATTGAAAATTCGTGAAAAGGATATACCCAAAACAGCTTTCACTACGGTATGGTTTATCTGAGTATACCGTCATGTCATTTGGATTGACTAATGCTCCTGCATACTTCATGAATTTGATGAACAAGGTATTCATGGAGTACTTGGACAAGTTTGTCGTGGTGTTCATCGATGACATATTGATATTCTCCAAGAGCGAGGAAGAGCATAAGGAACATTTGCGTCTAGTTACGGAGAAACTTGAGAACATCATTGTATGCCAAATTCAGCAAATGTGAATTTTGGTTGAAGGAAGTTGGATTCCTCGGACATGTTATTTCAGGAGAAGGAATAGCAGTTGATCCCGCTAAGGTTGAATCATCACCGATTGGCGGTCACCCACCTCGATCAAGGAGATCCGCAGTTTTCTCGGACTTGCAGGATACTATCGGAGGTTCATTGAGAACTTTCGAAGATTGCCAAGCCCATGGTGAGCTGTTGAAGAAGGAAGCCAAGTATGTTTGGACCGAGGAATGTGAGGCCGTTTTGAGAATTGAAGAAAGCGATTGGTCACAGCTCCGGTGTTGATATTGCGGACATACATAAGGAATACCAGGTCTATTGTGGCGCTTCTCGTCAAGGACTTGGAGGAGTATTGATGCAGGAAGGCAAGGTTGTAGCTTATGCGTCTGGACAGCTCTGACCTCATGAGATGAATTATACCACACATGATTTGGAGTTAGCGGTTGTAGTGCATGCTCTCAAGACTGGAGACATTTCCTCATTGGAAATCGTTGTGATGTCTATACAGATCACAAGAGTCTGAAATATATCTTCACGCAGAAGGAATTGAACCTCGAGCGGAGGAGATGGCTAGAGTTGATAAAGGATTATGACATGAGGCTACATTACCACCCCGGTAAAGCCAATGTTGTAGCAGATGCTTTGAGCCGTAAGAGTTATGTGAACACTCTTACAGCAGGAGGATTACCCCAGGAGTTGGTTGATGACCTCAGAGATCTCCGACTGGAGATAGTTCCGAAAGGATTTGTCGCAACGCTGGAAGTTCAGTCCACCTTGACCGAAAGGATTCGTGAAGCCCAGAAGTCGGACAAGGAAATCAATGAGATTAAGCAAAAGATGGAGGATGGAAAAGCTAAAGGATTCCGAAAGGATGAACATGGAACTATATGGTTTGAGGATCGTATTTATGTGCCCAATGATCCCGAGCTCAGAAGCTAATTCTTGAGAAGCTCATGATTCCCGTACTCAATTCACCCGGCAACACCAAGATGTACTGGATTTGAAGCAAAGTTTACGGTGGGCGGTATGAAGAAGGACATTGCCGAGTACGTGGCCGTATCGATGTTTGTCAGCGTGTAAAGGCGAACATCGAAGCCAGCAGGTTACTTCAACCTTTGCGATTCCGATTGGAAATGGGAGAAACTTGGTATGGATTTCATCACAGGACTACCCGGGACCCGTTCAGGTTATGATTCTATCCGGGTAGTGGTTGATCGTTTGACTAAGGTAGCTCATTTCATTCCGTGAAGACTACCTATACCGGTGCCAAGTTGGCCAAGATATACATGACCAGGATCGTATGTCGCATGGAGTTCCGAGGAAAATCGTGTCGATAGAGGCATGATTTACCTCAAAGTTTTGGAAGCAATTGCATGAAACTTTGGGTGCGAGGCTGGAATTGAGCAGACTTTTCATCCATGAGCAGATGGACGGACCGAGAGAGTCAATCAGATTACGGAGGACATGTTGAGAGCTTGTGTGCTAGACTATGGGTCTAGCTGGGATGATAACTTGCCTTCGCAGAGTTCTCGTACAACAACAGTTATCAAACCAGTTTGAAGATGGCCCCTTTCGAAGCTCTATACGGAAGGAGGTGCAGAACACCATTGTTGTGGGATAGTGTTGGAGATCGATCACTTTTCGGTTCCGATCTTATCAAGGATTCGAAGAAAGTCAAGCTGATTCGAGACCGGCTCAAGATTGCACGATCACGACGTAAGAGTTATGCCGACGAGAAGCGCAAGGAGGTGACTTACGAAGTGGGAGACCGAGCCTATCTTCGTGTATCTCACTTCGTGGAATCAAGAGGTTTGGAGTCAAGGAAAGTTAGCACCCGATTCATTGGCCCTACAAAATCCTCGAGCGTCGTGGAGAAGTTGCATATAAGTTGGAATTGCGGAAGGATTGTCCGGAGTTCATGATGTCTTTCACGTTTCTCGATTGAAGAAGTGCCATGCCGACATGGCGATGTTCCGTTGAGAGACACGGTGCCCCTAGAGGCCATACAGCTTGCGGTGATTTGACTTACAAGGAGAAACCCGTCAAAATTCTCGAGGCTGCAAGCGAGTCACCCGCAGCAAAGTCATCAAGTTTTGCAAGGTTGTGGAGTCACCACACCGAGGAAGAAGCCACGGGAGCGCGAAGAAGATCTTCGTCGAGACCATCCGCACCTATTGCTAGCCAACCCGAATCTCGAGGGCTAGATTCATCTTAAAATGGTAGGTTTGTAACATCCCAAATTTTCCTATTTGGAATGTTTTACAATAATAGCTAAGCATCCTATGCATCCTGTTTGAATTTGAATACCATTTGGAGTTTCAGAGAGTTTTGAATTTGAAATTTGAATTCCAAACTTTGGCATGTGGGAAACCATTCCAAAACCAAGCCTGATAAAATACTTGATCAAAAGTATGAGAGGAGCAAACATGACACTCCAAAAATATCAGAGGAAACAATGCCAAAAGAATTGGATTCAAATCTGAATTTTATTTGAATTTGAAAAAAATGGATTTTCATAAAGTTTGGATTTTGGCTTTGGAAAAATGTTCAAATGAAAGGGAATATTCCCCTGATCATTTTGGTATATATATATACCCTATATAAAATATTTATAGTTTAGGTTTTATTTTTGGTTTTGTTTTTATTAAAAAATAAAAGAAAATCTTTTGAGGCCACCAGCCACCCAGCCCAGCCGACACCGCGCCCTCGGCCACCCAGCGCACAGGCCCAGCCACGGCCCACTAGGGCCCAGCCAGCCACCGACAGCCCGCGCCCCCTCGCCCGAATCCCCTAGGATCCGGTCGCCCGCCCGAAAACCCCCTCTCTCTCATCGACCCGTGGCCCCACCCGTCGTCTTCCCCTCGCCCACAAGCGGACCTCATGGGAGATCCACCGGATCCCGAAGGATCCGGGATCCCCGACAGCCCCCGATGCCCTTCCGCCCCTCGCCCGACCCCCTGGCTATATAAGCCAGAGGCCCCGCACCCCATTCCCCCCCTTAGCCACGCCGGAGCCTCTCTCCCTCTCTCTCCCAAGCTCATGGGAGCACGAACCCCTCCTCCCGCCAAAACCCTCGCCGTCGCCGCCTGGTGCCCCGAACCTCCCGACACCACCGAACCTTTCCCGAGCTCCCCGAACCTCCCGGCGTCTCCCAAGCTCGCCGACCCCCAACGCCTCGGAGCACTCCCGCCCGCCGCCGCCCGGCGTCATGAGTCCGGTGAGTCCCCGAATCCCTCCCCGTCCGATCCCAATCGTGCGTACGATTAGAACCCAGAAGAATACGTTTTATTAGAAAACCGGCCGCCATGCGGCGGTTTATTTTAGTTAGGTTTATTTATTTAGGCGGTTCGTTTTAGTTAAACCCTAGGCCCATTTAGTCTATCGGCGCCTAGTGCTGATTTAGGCCCATTAGGCATTTTTCTTTTATTTAGATTTTCTGTTTTAGCGATTTGTTCCAAATTTCAAAAATGTGTATCTTTTGTTCTGTTTAATATTTTTAGTGATTCTTTTTTGTTGGATTGCAAATTTTATGTAGTTTCTGAAAAACATATATTTAGCTATGTTAAAAATAATTAAAAATGCTTTAATATTATTTTAGTCAGAATAGCAAATCTGCTATAGTTTTAGTTAGAAAAATTATTTTGCATGATTCTTTTTGCAATCACTTTATTTTGATATTGCCAAACCCTAGAAATTAACTTTGGTATTTTAGGATTAATAAAAAATTAATTCTAGGCAGAATCCTATTAACCCTAATTAATTGATTTGTTCTGTTTTCTTAATTAATAAATTAGCAAATTAATTTATTTTTAACTTGAGATTAGTTTCTAGGTTAGTTTCTGTCATTCCATTAGATGAACTTTTATTTATAATTAATAAAAGTTTTAAATTAATTTTCTAATAGAAATTGGATTAGGCCTAAATTGAGTTTTATAATAGCTAATTAATTAATTCTTTTTGCTCCTAATTGCCTAGTTAATCCTTTTCTGTTAAGTTAACCTAAAACCATGATTAGGTCATATTGAGGAATTTTGTTAAATAAAACTCTTTTTGCTATTGTTTGGAATAGGGAAAAACTTTGAATTTGATTTCTTTGAGTTTTCCTTTTGATTTGGTTTTGATTGTTTGGTTGTGTTATGTTATCTTTGTTATCTTGTGTGATCCTCTTGCTTTGTACTTATTATGTCATTGTTTGTCTCGGTAGAGTTCTGAGTCTAAGCTTGCTACTCGACTCTTTAGCTTACGAGGATCATCGGTAAGGCAAGTTTTGATCATGTTATTTCTATACCTATGTTTTTGTGCATTAGTAGTTGTCACCACCCACCATTGCATGCAGTAGTGATAATCTTGAAGTCATTAAACTTGAGTAGTATCATGTGGTAGGATGAACCAATCCCTTGTTACCATGGCCCGGGGCGTAGTAGTTATTTTGCTATGCTCGTAGAGCGGGATTTGGGATGAGTGAAATTCATAAGTAAGATGTGAGAGTCAATGATGATGATGATGACCCCATGGACTACAATGATCAAGATGGACTTGGAAAATCACTCTTTGGGTGGAGGGCGGTTGGCGGGCACCTGGAGCACCCAGTGGTGGCGGGATGCATGGAGAAGCGCCATGACATCTGCGGAAAGCTTCACCCAGCCACGAAGAGAAGGATGGATGCCCCATGACGGAAGCTTACATGCAGCCGCAAGCCATTATGGGCTCTGGCTGGGTTGACCCTTGTAGTGAAGCTGGCTGGGCGGTACTACGAGAAGTAGGCGAGCGGTAGGGTTGGATGGGTACCGGCGGTGGCGGAAGAACTCTTTGGAAGACCTGTTTCATTCGTCCGTCTTCAAACACCATGAAGTGCGAAGACTTTAAAGGAGGAATGATTCTTGCGGGAAAGTCGCAAACCTCTGCAGAGTGTTATAACCTAATCGATTAGCCGTGTCCCGATTACGGACATTTGAGCATCTGGACCTTGGAAGTATTGGATATCTCAACACTTAACTCTAATGAATTAATGGGTTGATGACTTAATAATAATTTGGGAGCGAGATATTGGTTGGCGGAACCATCTCAATAACTACCAACAATTTGTAGTAATTTGCAAATAAGTCCTTTGTAGTAGGATAAAATTGGCTTTACGCAAAAAATGATGAAACTTAGAGCCCCACACCAAATATGCATATAGAGTTAGTAACTTCATTATTGTTGTTCTTCATAACTTGCGACTTATTCCAAAAGCTGACCTACATGGCTGCAACGTATTATGTTGCGAGATATATTCGATCGGGAGTGAGGCTACGCTCAGCGCTTGGCGATTGCCCTTTGAGTCGGATGGACTCGCTTTACCTTCGGCGCTTCGCAGCATTTTAGTTTATTTCTCATGAGTTGGCCTTGAGCGAATTTATTCCCTTGTAATAAAGACTCTATATGAGAATCGATTAATGATATTCAGGTGTGATTGAACTTTGATTACTTTATCGATGTATTGTGAGTACCGGCATGATCTTGGGATGAATGCAGACACACGGAGATTTGACCGATTTTGGGTCGGTCGCTACGAACGATGCCTTGGAAGCCGCACTCGAGTCGCTCCGACCCTTAGCTCGGAGCCGACTCCCCGATCGAGGGCAGTGGTTGGAGACCGCCTCGGGGGCTCTGATCTCAATGGTGATTGAGCGAACTCCATCCTGTCCTTTGCGAGACCGTGACTCCAAGGTGCGGACTCCTCTCGGACTCCGAACCCTCAGCGCCCCGCTAATCGAATCGATTGGGCGCCCGGTCATGGAGTTCCTTTGCCGCGGACATCTTTCGGCTTTTCGCCCTTTGGCGACATCTTGAATTCACTAAAGTCTCTCTCTTTATCGGGAGAGCCCTAGCGGACTACGGTCGGGAAGGTTGGGATGCGGACGGCGAAGAAATTCAACACCCACCAACCACCCACTTTGTAGCCCTTTGTCGATGATTTAACCGACATGCTCGACCCGACTCGAAGACATCGGCGGTATGGGCGGCGATGCGGAGGCGACCAAGACCAGCGCCTACGAGGGCGCTGGAAGGCCACCTCGTCATATGACATATACATGGTGGACATCCCAAAAGATGGGAATGGCGATGGAGCAGCGGAGGATGACCCTCAAGAAACAACCCAAGCGCCCGGCGTCGTGGCGCCGCTCTAAATCCGGCACAGCAAAAGTGTGATTCGGCACGGAGATAATAACACCGGACGGTGCGAAGACAACCCCCTCGGCAGGATTCAGCACGGGAGGAGGAGAAGCAAGTCCGCCTGACGGTCTGCAGAAAAAAGGTAGAGGGCGATAATTATCGCCCCCTCGAAGGCGAGGCTCTCGCCCGAACAGGGCGTTTCAAGCGCGGGCTTATAGCCACGACAAGCAGCCTCAAGAAAAGCAGCCTTGACTTAGAGTGACCAAGACTTGCTAGGCAGCAGATGGACTCAAGTCCTTGCGGCGAAGAGTATGAACTCGAACACCCTCAAGAGATACCCCAAATGCAGGCTGCTACCCCAATTAGAGGAAGCAGCACCCAAACCTACATCACCGGCACATGATGCGCCAACCGCCACCCAGTGGTCATGACGAGAGAGCCTCTAGACCCTCCATTCAAGCCGCACTCGGCGTCGCTCGAAAAGTACCAAGGCGCGGGAAGCGTGCGGACACTGCAGACATATTGGAGGCAAGGCAAGGCAAACAAGATCGATCTACGGATCGCTGGGCGCCCCACGACACGTGATCATAACCGTCACGCCGGATACAGCAACTCCGGTCGGGCCGAACACAGTAGACAAAGCTCATATGAGCTACGTCATGATATAGCCCAATACAGAGGCGCCGCACACCTACTATGCTTCACAGATGAAGTAATGGATCATCAAATCCCCGAGGGCTTCAAACCCGTAAACATCGAATCATATGATGGTACCACAGAACATGCGGTCTGGATCGAGGACTATCTACTCCATATCCACATGGCCCGCGGTGATGATCTACATGCCATCAAATACCTCCCACTCAAGCTTAAAGGACCAGCTCGGCATTGGCTCAACAGCTTGCCGGCGAGAATCAATTGGTTGTTGGGAGGACACGGAAGCCGCATTCCTTGATAACTTCCGGGGCACATATGTGCGACCACCAGCGCCGATGACCTCAGCCACATAATTCAGCAGCGGAAGAATCGGCGGACAATTACGGACACGGTTCCTAACCAAGAAATATCAAATCGTTATTTGTCCGGATCGAGAGGCCCTTGCAGCCTTAAAAAATAACATCATGACGAGTGGCTAGCCGGCACCTAGGGCAGAAAAGCGAAATCCATGGAAGCCCTCACCACACTCATGACCCGCTTTTGCGGCGGAGAGGACAACTGGCTAGCTCGTAGTAACAAGTTGACCAAAACCACGGTAGTTCGGATACCAAGGACAGCAATGGCAGGTCGCGTCGCAACAAGAACAAGCGCCGCATTAACAGCGATAATGATGAAGATCGGACGATCAATGCGGATTGAGGCTCTAAACCGGTCGCGGAAGAAGCCATTCAAAAGAAATACCCAGGGCCCGTCCAACTTGGACCGAATACTCGATCGCTTGTGCGGATACATGGCACCCCGAAAAACCAGCCAACCACACCAGCAGGGATTGTTGGGTGTTCAAACAAACAAGCAAGTTAAGTGCGAACTCAATGACAAGGGGCTGCATAGCGATGACGACGAAGAGCCCGGCCGCCCGAACAATAGAGGACAGAAGGGCTTTCCCCACAAATGCAGACGGTGAACATGATATCGCAACCCACATACCCAAAAGGGGTGGAAGCATGCACTAAGGGGCGTATCTGCGATGGAGCGATCGCCCAAGTTCAACCCATGGTCTTCTGCCCGATCACCTTTGATCGAAGGACCACCCACTAGCATCCGTCACGGCGGATTCGCGCATTGGTTCTTGACCCAATCATCGACGGATTTCACCTCACTAGAGTTACGATGGGCCGGCGGTAGCAGCGTGAACCTGCTTTATCGGGATCGGTCGCAAAATGGGCATGGACCCCTCAAGGATTAAACCCACAAAGACGACCTTTAAAGGCGTCATACCAGGTGTAGAGGCCAATTTTACAGGCTCAGTTACACTTGAAGTGGTCTTTGGAACCCCAGATAACTTCCGAAGCGAAGAGTTAATCTTCGACATAGTCCCGTTTCGCAGCGGCTATCACGCCTTGCTTGGGCGAACCGCATTTGCAAAGTTCAATGCGGTGCCCGCTTTCACATACCTCAAGCTCGAGATGCGGGCCCTCGAGGGTAATGATGGTCAATGGAAACACTGAGCGCTCTCTCGAGCGGAGGAGCATCTGGCGACCCTCGCGGCGGAGGTGCAAGGCAGCCTCTCACAGCAATTCTCGAGTCCGGCCACTAAGCGTCCGGACCTTTGTCAAGCAGCGCCCGGGTAACCTACAACAAGACCGCTGCACGATCCAAGCATGCGTAGCAATCCGGCTAACCCAGCCCTCGCGAAACCGCCAAAGCTAGTACTACGGCGTACATAACTACGCTCTGGAGATACCATGGGCATAAGGGAGGGACACGACCACATGCACGCCCGAATGCGGCTCAACCGCACTGGGGGCTCCGATTGTGTCATTCTTTTTATTTTTTCTTTTTCTTACTTTTAGGACTCCGTTTCCGAAGCCTGTCCGACACTTGAATTGCGAACTCACGATGCAACAGCGGGGAAGCGAAAGCTCGTCGAATGTCCGGTGGTCTCTACTACGAGCATTATACATTTTACATACCATCCCACAGCTTACCCCCGGAGAGGACATGTCAAATAGTCCCATCCCTTGCTTATCGCACTATTTGTATCATTACGCTTTTATTTGCGGTTACCTTTTGAATAAACAATACATAGCTTTTGCCTATTATTGCACTCATTTCTTTATCTATATATATGTTCATTTCATGACATGTTGCACCCGTACACTTTAGTGCGGCCAATACACCGAGGGCTTAAGTACCCCAAAATTATGGTGTGATAAGTCCGAACACTTTCACAAGTCGGCACCCGAACTTATAGCATTATATGCATCGGCTCCGAATCATGTCTTGGGTCAATAGTTGGGTTTGCGGCTCCCATGTTTTGGTACCTTCGTCCCGTTATATCGGCTAAGGTAGCTTTGGGAGAACCACTGCGATTGTGCCCCGGTTGAGGTGGGTTGAGCACCTCGGTGGAGAAAGCTAAAACTGACCGTCATGATAAAGGCGAGAGCGATCGCTGTTCGAGAGGTTTCTTGAGTCCCTAAAGACTTATGCCGCTTAGGCGAGGAACATGCATTGTCGGCCAAGGCGTGGATAGCGCCCCAAACTCGGTCTTCCGAATACTAGGGGCTTCGCCGAAATTTAAAATTATAGAATTCTATGGCTAAGTGAGAGTGTTCAAGCACTATAAGTCCGGTTGCCTTGTTCGTTGCGTTGAGAGCCTCCCTCGGCGGACCCAAGAATGGGAACAAGAGCGCTCAAGTTTATCCGAACACCCGGCACTTTCGTGGCATGGGGGCTGAAATAACGACTTGCCATCTCTCAAATTTGATAAGCGGCCGCCTGAAGGTAATATTTTAAATTAACAAGCGTTGCTTAGCGCATATGGACAAGTTTTCAGCGTCTGAGGATAACAAATGCGAGTCTATTCAAAATTACATCTTTGGAGCACTCATACGCTATCTGGCGGGCACCCTTGGGGCGCCCTCATAGTACATTTCGGGCTTGCGATGATCCTTGCCCTTGGTGGCCCGTCCGTCACAAGCTTCTCCTCATCCAGCTTGCCCAGTGCACTTTAGCATGGGCAAGGGCCCGGCAGGCACCTTCAATGCAGACGGGCGCTTGATGACTTCAATCCATGGACGAGGCATCCACCAGCCGCTGCACTAACCGAAGTAGCCCGGGCATGGCTTCCAATAGCCACGGCGAACTATGAGGCCCTTCATGGCCTGTTCGGCGACCTTGTGGAGCTCGACCAGCTGCTTCACTGGTCGCTCAAGGGCGCCGGACGTTCGGCCTCGACATCTGAGACGAGAACACCTTCTCCGTCGAGCCCCCTCCTTGGCGCGGTAGAACAGCAGCAGCATCGGATACACTACTGGGGCAGATCTGCGAATGCTCCGGAGAGCTCGAATCCGGGTAAGTAATAGGTAATTCACTTTCACATGCTTGCTTTGCATAAAGAATGCCTTACCCGCCGCTATCTTCTTTAATGATTCAATTTCTTGGAGGGCTTTTTGGGCTTCGGCCTTAGCGGCTTTGGCACTCTCAAGAGCCGAGGCGAGCTCGGACTCTCGAGTCTTCGAGTCACGCTCCAAACTCTCGTGTTTTTCCACGAGAGCCTGGAGCTCTTTCCGCACCTCCGCCACCCGCTCCTCCTGCTTCTCTCGCTCGGTGTGCTCCGCGGCCACTTTGCTTTCGGCCGCGGACACCGCTTCCTTCAGGGTCGCCACCTCGTTCGTGGCCCCTACAATACCCACATTATTCCTGTCATTTTTTGCAACCGAATCCTTTCTATAAGGTATTTCTTTAATAAGGTATTGCTTACCTTCCCTGTCCTCGAGCTGCTTCTCGGCAAGGCCGAGCTCGTTCTCGGACCGCTCAAGGCTCTTCTTCAATGCATTGACCTCCACAGTCAGTGCGGCAGAGGTCAGCAGCGTAGCCTGCATTTGCATATTGACATACTTATGTTAGACTCCTGTGTATATCTTTTTAGATCCTTAGTCCGGCTTTTCTTTCCGAACACGAACTAAGCATCGAGAACTCTTGTCTATCTGTAATATTTTTACATATTCTAAACTTACCTCAAAGCCTGTTAGAAGGCTGGTACAGGCTTCAGTTAGCCCGCTCTTGGCGGACTGAACTTTCTGGATCACCACACTCATAACAATGCGGCGCTCCACCTCGATGGAGGCGCTGTTAAGCGCCTCCAGTAAGCTATCCTGTGCCTCCGGTTGGACGGAGGACACCGGCGTCTTACCCTTCCTACGTAGGGACCGCTTGCCGGACTTCGGAACCGCTGAAGGTTCCGGTATGGAGTCCGGACAAGGGTTGGTCTTAGAGCCCCTGGGGGTCTCGCTCCCCTCGCGCCTGGAGTCCGGGAGGCTGCCTTGCGGCGCCTCCTGCGCCACCTCCTCTTGACCAGTCCCCCCTCGGGGCCCCACCTCGGCGTCGTCCGCAGCGGGAGGTGAGGCGGCGGAAGTGAAGTACTCTCCACTTCCGGCAATTCGAGGACCCTTTCGGCAAGCAGCGAGCTTCGCCCTTAGGCGGGCTGCATGATTGTTCGGCATTGGAGAACACTATGCAATAAAAAAAGCCATGGGTATCCGGACACTTACGATCTCGCCAGGGGCTTGGCCCTTGTTGGCCACTCTGCCTCGTCGTTGTCGGCGTTGGTGGAGAAGTCCGGAGGAAGGTCCTTCCTTCTTGGACCCTCCGGCCTCCCGGTTAGGCGGCCTTCCTTTCTTCTCTCCCATTTGGGGACATGCTTCTTTTCCTCCTCCTCCTCCTCGGAGGAGGATTCCGCCTCGGGGTTGTCGGGCGATGAGTCCGGCAGCCCCCTGGCGCCGAGAGCTCCTTGAGTTCCGTGGCCTTAATCTTGGCCTTCTTCTCCGGCACCAAGTGAGGTGCGGAGCCCAGCTTCCGTCAATCGAGGCGTCCGCTGGAGTCTTCGGCAAAGGGCGGACGGTTAATCTGTCCGGACGTCTTTCACCGATCTGTCAAAGGTTAGGGAGTTTTAGATCCCACATAGAGTCAATCTATGAAAACAAGAGTCCCATAAAGGGTAAAATAACTTACCTCACGGCTTGATGCTGCGAGCTGAATCCGCGATCTTGATGGCGGATGTAGAACCTCGGCGTATGAACAGCACCTTCGGGCATCTTCATCGCGGTGTCAAAGAGCCTTTTCAGAGTTGGGTCTTTGTGCGGATCGAACTCCCACAATTTGAAGGCCCGTTGTTGGCATGGGAGAATCCGGCGGATGAGCATCACACGGATAACGTTGACAAGCCTGAGATTCTTGTCCACCAGGTTTCGGACGCATGTTTGGAGTCCGGACAGCTCGTCTGAATCCCCCCACGTCAGGCCCGTCTCTTTCCATGATGTGAGCCGTGTGGGGAAGCCAGATCGGAATTCGGGGGCCGCCGCCCATTGAGAGTCGCGCGGCTTGGTGATGTAGAACCACCCCAATTGCCACCCCTTTATGGTCTCCACAAAGGAGCCCTCGAGCCATAGGACTTTGGCCATCTTGCCAACCATGGCGCCTCCGCACTCCGCTTGGCAGACGCCCACTACCTTTGGCCTGACATTGAAGATCTTCAGCCATAAGCCGAAGTGGGGCTGGATGCAGAGGAAGGCCTCGCACATGATGATGAACGCCGAGATGTTGAGGATGAAATTCGGGGCCAGGTCATGGAAGTCTAGGACGTAGTAGAACATGAGCCCCTGGACAAATGGGTGAAGTGAAAAACCTAGTCTGCGGAGGAAGTGGGGGAGAAACACCACCCTCTCATGGGGCACAGGGGTTGGAATGAGCTGCCCTTCGTCCGGGTGGCAGTGCGTGATGTTCTGGACAAGTATCCGGCCTCCGCAGGCTTTTGATGTGCCC
Source organism: Aegilops longissima (assembly GCA_021605205.1). Classification (NCBI taxonomy): domain Eukaryota; kingdom Viridiplantae; phylum Streptophyta; class Magnoliopsida; order Poales; family Poaceae; genus Aegilops; species Aegilops longissima. The sequence continues at coordinate 76,680,325 of CM038679.1, forward strand.
CTCCGTGGCGGAGGAGGCCATCCACCCGCCTCCCGCTCCGGACATAGTTGGAGAAGGTTGAGGTGGGATGTGCGGACTTAGGCGCTGGAGCTCGAGTCTTGTGAAATGGATGAGCAAAGGAGGAAGAAGGCGTGGGTGAAAAGGTGGATCCTTATCCCTTATATGAATGAGATGAAGCTATCGTCCCCATGACTAGTAAAACTAAGCTTATCTCCCTGCTGCCATATCTTGACTGTCTCCACAAAGTCCCCTTTGGGCCAGATAACTTTGGGAAGCTTGCTCACCATGGCACTGCCACAATCCGTGTGTTGCCCGTCGACCACCTTCGGCTTCACATTGAAAATCTTGAGCCACAAGCCGAAGTGTGGAGGGATGGAGAGGAATGCCTCACACACGGTGATAAACGCCGAGATGTGGATGAAGGAGTTCAGGGCCAGATCGTGAAAATCTAACCCGTAATAGAACATGAGACCTCAGACAAAAGGGTGTAGGGGAAACCCTAGTCCGCAAAGAAAGTGAGGGAGGAACACAACCCTCTCACCGGGCTGTGGAGTGGGGATAACTTGCTCTTTGGCAGGGAGTCTGTGTCTGATTTCCGCTGTCAAGTACCTCGCCTTCCGGAGTTCCTTGATGTCCTTCTCCATCACGGAGGAGGCTGAAAGTGCAACTATCCGTAGGTGGTTTTGGTAATTCATAACAACATATAGCTCATTGAGCTAATGCTATTCCAAGATGAATATTTCAAGAAAGCTCAATGAATGGCATGGCATGGATGACGAAAGTGGATCCCTCAAAATATTAAGGACAAAGGATTGGCTCAAGCTCAAAAGCTCAAGACTCTACATTTTACATTTTAGTGATCCAAGATCACATTGAGTCTATAGGAAAAGCCAATACTTTCAAGGAGGGATGAGGTGTTGCTTAATGAGCCTCTTGCTTCATGTGCTTAGTGATATGCTCCAAAACCCTCAACTACTTTCTCACATCCACATATGACCTAAACCTAAAGTCAAAATCGGTCCTACCGATTCTTTCTATCAGCGCCACGAGTTCAAATGTCATAGCCACTGCCACAAACCCTAGGCAAATCGGTTTCACCGATAGGGATCTCGGTCTCACCGAGATGGGATTATAATCTCTCTGTTTCCCTTCATAACGTTTGGTCTAACGAAGTGAGCGATCGGTCCCACCGAGATTGCAATGTAAACTCTCTGTTTCCCTTTCGTAACATTTCGGTCCCACCGAGTTTACTTGACCAACTCTCTGGTTAGCTAATTACCAAAATCGTTCCCACCGAGTTTGTGTAATCGGTCTCACCGAGATTACATTATGCCCTAACCCTAACCATATCGGTCCCACAGAAATCACTAACGGTCACTAGGTTTACTGAATCGGTCCGACCGAGTTTGTTGATTCGGTCCCACTGAGTTTGGTAAATTGTGTGTAACGGTTAGATTCTGTGTGGAGGCTATATATACCCCTCCACCTCCTCTTCATTCATGGAGAGAGTCATCAGAACAAACCTACACTTCCAACTTACCAGTTCTGAGAGAGAACCACCTACTCATGTGTTGAGGCCAAGATATTCCATTCCTACCATATGAATCTTGATCTCTAGCCTTCCCCAAGTTGCTTTCCAATCTTCGTTCCACCAGATCCAAATCCTATGAGAGAGAGTTGAGTGTTGGGGAGACTATCATTTGAAGCACAAGAGCAAGGAGTTCATCATCAACACACCATTTGTTACTTCTTGGAGAGTGGTGTCTCCTAGATTGGCTAGGTGTCACTTGGGAGCCTCCGTCAAGATTGTGGAGTTGAACCAAGGAGTTTGTAAGGGCAAGGAGATCGCCTACTTCGTGAAGATCTACCGCTAGTGAGGCAAGTCCTTCGTGGGCGACGGCCTTGGTGGGATAGACAAGGTTGCTTCTTCATGGACCCTTCGTGGGTGGAGCCCTCCATGGACTCGCACAACCGTTACCCTTCATGGGTTGAAGTCTCCATCAACGTGGATGTACGATAGCACCACCTATCGGAACTACGACAAAAACATCCGTGTCTCCAATTGCGTTTGAATCCTCCAAACCCTTCCCTTTACTTTCTTGCAAGGTGCATGCTTTAAATTCCGCTGCCTATATACTCTTTGCATGCTTGCTTGAATTGTGTGAAGATTGCTTGACTTGTGCAAAGATAGCTAAAATCTTCCAAAGTCTAAAATTGGGAAAAGGTTAAGTTTTTATTTGGTCAAGTAGTCTAATCACCCCCCTCTAGACATACTTCAAGGTCCTACAGAGGCCATCCACTTGCCTTGCGAGCCGGATCCGGTTATGGCTGGAGTATTTGGTAGCGATGGGAAAGATTGGGACTTGGGCGCTGGAGCTCGAGGACGGAAGGGCTGAGGAAGGAGAAAGGCATGGGGTAAAAAGATGGATCCTTATCCTCTTATAAAGGCAGTGAATATCAAGCGCCCCCCACAGACCTTAAAACTTGCCTATTCCCAAGGGGCCGTGCGAAGAGCACGGTTGGATTACCCAAACCGCATTGATGAGACTCCCGCAATAAGGGGACACGATATCTGCTTTGACAAGACGTGTCAATGAAGGCCGCGCCTCCAAACGCAAAGTGGTAGGCTAAAAAATGGTTCAAAATAATAATAAGGCTGGGCATAGCATCTCGCCGAAAAGAGCTGTCAGTAGACATGACTTATTTTATTTAAGTATTTCACCCTTGTGGTTCAGGGTGGTAACTATTATGCAGAGCAAGATACAATTCTTTTGTTCAACTGCTTTGTAGTATTCGGAGGAGGAACCCGCCTTGCAATGTCGAAGACGATCTGCGCGCCGGACACATCGTCATTGAAGCCTGGTTCGTGGGAGACTCTTGAGGAGTCTGGATTAGGGGTCCCGAAGTGCAGGCTATGTGACATGGGCCGGACTGATGGGCTGTGAAGATACAAGATAGAAGGCCTTCCCCCGTGTCCAGATGTGACTCTCCTCTGCGTGGATGGCAAGCTTGGGGTTCGGACGTGAAGATTCCTTTCTCTGCAAACCGACTCTGTACAACCCTAGGCCCCTCCGGTGTCTATATAAACCAGAGGGTTTAGTCCGTAGAGGCAATCATAATCATACAAGCTAGACATCTAGGGTTTAGCCATTATGATCTCGAGGTAGATCCACTCTTGTAACCCCTATACTCATCAAAGTCAATCAAGCAGGAAGTAGGGTATTACCTCCATTAAGAGGTCCCAGACCTGGGTAAACATTGTGTCCCCTGCCTCCTGTTACTTTCGATCCTCAGACGCACAGTTCGGGACCCCCGACCCAAGATCGGCCGGTTTTGACACTAACAACGGGTATATAAACTGGGCCACCTCACTCAATGGTGCCACTCCTCAGTCATTTGCCTCCTTTGTTTGTCGCCACTCCACAACTATCTTCCACCTTCTCCATCGCCACCACATGTCCACCCTCATCGTTCATGTTGCGGTGGTCGTCCTCCTTGTCAACCTTACCCCAATGAGACCAAAGAGGAATGTGTTGAGAGATAGTTCAGAGAGACGGCGTGAGACTAAGTGGGTCGACAAGGAAGCGCTCCGTAACACTGAATCAACCATCGTCCTGTCGCTACTTTGCCTGCATGTCGGCAGCTCCTTTGGCATAAATGAATGTTGCGCTCATGCAGGGCTATGAAGTTGTGTCCTCTCCCCCAGCGAGGACACGTAGGTGATCATTGACCGCATGAACGCGAAAGTCAAGACAGCCGAAGCATCCCCTCCTGCTAGGTCACTTCCAAATGGAGGAAGAGCCTATAGTTGAAATTGTAGTAGAATTGCAATAGTAATCGTAGTTGAAATGATTGTTTAAATCAAGTTCGAAAAATCTTTCATTGTTTTTTCATGATACGGGAAAGGAAGAGATTTTTTTAGGGAAGGCCATCATGGATAGCTTTATTAACTTGGATCAAACTTGCATCACTCACTAGACTATTGACGATACATCCCGAATGTTCATCAATCGAACTATCAGAACATTTATTACAAAAACTAAATTTAGCTAGCTCATTATGTGTGGTATTAGCCGCATGAAAACAATGCTTAAAATTGACATTCCCAATCGAAGTAACCATATCTAGACAATCTGCGAACACCGCTACCGATTCATTCCCCCACTGAGATTACCTTGTGCAAGAATTGATGATTTCAAAAGAATCTGATTCCGCCTCAACTCGATTAAATCCTAAGGAGTTTGCAAGTTGTAAACCATCACACATGTCCTCAACCTCAATTTTCGTAGCATCCGGAGCAATTTCAACATATATTCAGCAAGATGCCAAGAAGTGTCCTTTATCATCGCTGATTATTGCAGTTGTTGCTCCATCAGCTATGTCCCAATGTTGTTGGAAATATGCCCTAGAGTTAATAATAAACTTGTTATTATCATATTTCCTTGTTCTTGATAAATGTTTATTACCCATGTTATAATTGTATTGATCGGATACTTAAATACATGTGTGGATATATAAATACACACCGTGTTCCTAGTGAGCCTCTACTAGACTAGCTCTTTGATTAAAGATGTTTAAGGTTTCCTAACCATCGACTTGAGTTGTCATTTAATAACATGATCACATCATTAGGAGAATGTTGTGATGGACAAACCCAACCGTAAGCTTAGCATCTGATCACATCACCTAGTTTAATTGTTACAACTTTCTTCATGTCAAGTATATGTTCCTTAGACCATGAGATCGTGCCACTACCTAATACTAGAAGAGTGATTTGTGGGTATCAAACATCACTTCGTAACTGGATGATCATAAAGGTTCTCTATAGGTATCTTGAAAAGTATTTGTTAGGTTGCATGGATCGAGACTGGGATTTTTCACTCCATGTGACGGAGAGACATCTCTGGGCCCTCTTGGTAATAGAATATCATGAGTAGCTTGTGTTGGCTCCTACAGTAGGGTTCGTCGACTGCAAATTAAAATTTTCCTACATGAAGAACAACCAAGAACATGCTATGGGAGATGGATCACAGATTGTTACCACTAGACGCGTAGTGCCGTGCAGCGAAAGAAGAGTTGGGGCAGCGCGTCCATGTGGATCGTCTGCTCCTCGTCTGATCTCCCTCGAACAGCCTATCGTCGGATCCCTCGTACAGGTTCGCCAGAGCGGCGCAGGTGCACCGCCTCTAACGATATCCGCACGTGCAGGAGGAACATCGTGCGGCAGACTGCTAGGTCCGATCACACAATCAGCAGCGAGTGGAGGTGTCTATTCGCCACACATGCAAACCCTAGTGATAGTGCCGAAGGGATCAATCGCTTGAGTGTGCGGCACCTCCACTTTATATAGGCGTCCATCACGGGCTCAACACTTGGGCCTCGCACGGACACTAAAGCCCAAAATCTGTTCGGTCGGGATCCGAGTCTGAGTAGGATCACATCTGGCTCGTGGAGGCCGATCCGGCCTCACAGGTTCCTTTCCTTAAGTACGCGAACCCTTAGGTTCAAGTTTGCTTGGTCGCAGGTCGGATCACCTCTGACCTACTTGGCTGGTAGCGACCTCTATCAAGGCGTGCCAACCACCAAGTTGACAATGAAGCCGGTTGGGCGAACCTGTACATCATACTTCCATTCTTTTTGCCACACGATATATGTTGTCGGGATCAAGGCGAGTCTGTCATCCTTGTGCTAGCCCGACCTCTTTCTTGTTCCAGTGATGCCGACCACAAACCAGATTATCTCATAATCCTTGTCGCATGGCCATGCTTATCCTGGTCGGATCACACGAGGGGCCCAGAGTATATCTCTCCTGATTGGAGGGGCAAATCCCATCTTGCTCGACCATGTCTCCCAGCATGGGTCTGGACAAGCCTGAAACCTACCTTTGTAACTACCCAGTCACGGAGTAGCGTTTAGTCGGCCCAAAGCAAGTCTGTCACCATCCCGGGTACATGTGCCAGCTCAAGTCTTAGGACATAGAACGTATGTTGTACTAGATGCTCACAGATGACATATCGCTGCGTCTCATAGTTGGGTCTGTCCGACTCAGACCTTATCTCGACTCGGATCTAACTACGTCGAATCCGACCATATCCTTCCATGTCCATATTATCCGGTTAGCATCCAATGCCCCATGGCTAGTGAGACCAAGCCATCGACCGTGTCATATGCTAGTCTAGTTGGTTGCTCGTCCACACACCCCTTTCGATTAGGGACCTTTTAGGACAGTCATCATACAATACACAGTCCCACAAACAAGTCACGTACTTGCTGATACACATCATTGATAATGTCCAAGGACTATCTTTATTCATAAACACTTAGGAACTATCATCATACATGATTGCCTCTAGGGCATATCTCCAACAGCTTGCAAGCACGTGAACTAATTAGTTTAGTCACGGGTATCTTGTATTACAACACGAGTAAAGAGACTTACCGGTAATGAGATTGTCTTGGGTAACGTAGTAATAATTCAAAAAAAATCCTACGTGTCACCAAGATCAATCTAGGAGATGCTAGCAACGAGAGAGAGGAGTGCATCTACATACCCTTGAAGATCGCTAAGTGGAAGCGTTGCAAGGAACACTGTTGGTGGGGGGCGCCCCCTGTCGGTGTCCAAATCGGCCGATCTCAGGTAGGGGGTCCCGAACTATGCGTCAGTGGATCGAAGGTAACAAGAGGCGGGGGACACGATGTTTACCCAGGTTCGGGCCCTCTTACTGGAGGTAATACCCTACTTCCTGCTTGATTGACTATGATCAGTATAAGGGGTACAAGAGTTGATCTACCCCGAGATCGTAATGGCTAAACCCTAGATTTCTTGCATGTATGATTATGTTCGCCTCTATGGACTAAACCATCTGGTTTATATAGACACCGGAGAGGGCCAGGGTTGTACAAAGTCAGTTTACAGACAAAGGAAACTATACGACTAGCCGCCAAGCTTGCTATCCACGCCAAGGAGAGCCCCATCCGGACATGGGGAAAGGCCTTCTATCTTGTACTTTCACGGCCCATTAGTTCGGCCCACGTCACATAGCCCGACCATCCGAGGACCCCTTAATCCATGACTCCCTCAGTAGCCCCCGAACTTGCCTTCAATGACGATGTAGTATCCGGCTTTATGTCTTCGGCTTTGTAAGGTGGGTTCTCCGTTGTACTTCAGATTGACGATAGTTTGGCTGCCCATTAAATACCGTTTCTTCATTGCCATCGCCTCGGCTTCCACGTGTCAAATGAATGTGAACAGTCTTGGTGTTTTTACAAATAACCCCTCAACCAGGCAGGAAAGGCGCCTATATAAAGGGATCGGATCTCAGCAACCATTCCCCACTACGCGGAAATCCTTAGAGTTGCCGTAGGAAATTGCCCAAACATGGCCAGCGCCCCTAGCTCCTCCTCGCGTCCAAACGACCCTCAAAAAGGCGACTTGGAAAGTTATTCGGTATCCCATGCCCATCTGAGAAAACTTCAGATGCAGGGGTACCTTCCTCCCGTGGATATAATCTCCGTTCGGGCTAGACTAACTTCCATCGACGGCGATGCCTTGGCGGAGAATTTCCCCAGTCCTTCTAAAGAGGAGCGGGCGTGCTTTGTTTCCTTCCTCTTGAGAGGCGTAGGATTTCCCATTCATCCTTTCCTTAGAGGTCTACTGGAGTATTACGGCCTTCAACTGCACAATCTGACGCCGGGCTCCATCCTGCATATCGCGGGCTTCGTTGGTCTTTGCGAGCTGTTCCTGGGCTGCGAGGCCCATTTCGAGCTATGGCAAGAAAAATTGCCTCATCCCCCACACCAAAAAGGGATCTATATTCAAGGTGGGCGGCGCCGAAGTATGGAGCATAGCCGGGACTGGATACCTATCCGGCACTCCGAAGAATGCATCCGAAGAGTGGCCCTCGGAGTGGTTTTATATTGAAGACGTCATTCTTCCAGACCCAATCCGTCGCGGTCTTTCGGAATTCTCCAACGCTCCTTTAAAGAAGCATGCCAACTGGCGTCCCCGAAGCCTCGAAGAACAAGATAGTGCGGAGGTTTCGAGGCTAGCAAGCCGGATTAGAGTACTTGCCAACTCCAGGCTGTCTATAATTGAGGTAATGGCAATTTCCAAAACCCGATGCGTTCAGCCGCTCCAATCTAGAGGTCTCCCCATGTGGAATTATAATGGGGAGGACGATGCGTCCCATTGTCTACGCAAAGGTCCCAATAATTTTTCTGCCATGGCTGCCATCTTAGCCGATCTGTACAAAGGGGAGAAGGAAGACTTCGTTTGTTTAACATGTCGGGAAGGCTTTTCCATGTACAACCCCATCCCCTGGGTGAGTTTTTCAATTATTGGCTTTACGCAACCGTTCTCTAGAGTCTATGCTAGTTGAATTTAATCTGGCTGCTTTTTCTATAGGAATGGAGAAAGGTCGTCGAGGGGATCTACAGCCCCGCTCCACAGCCAGAGGACCATATTCGGGACTTAGATCCTGGATGTGAAGAAGATCCAGACATATTTATACATCTTAAGGAGGGAGTTTTTATCAGGCGAGCTATGAAGGCACAGAGGTAGCCATTACCGCCGATTATCCTAGCCTTCTCCCTTCCTCCCATGTAAGTACCCAAGAGACGCCTCCTCCAAAAGAGTTTTCCCATTGCGCCTCACCCACCGCACCGTCTCATGCTCCGAAGGGGCGACACTCGTCTTGCCGAGCTGTATCAAAGGTGTCTTCTAAGAAGGCGACACCTACGCGGGGCGAGCCTTTGAAAAGAAAGACCGTCGGTGATACTACCGAGCCCTCGCTGTCACCGAAGAGGTATAGTTTTTAACACGTACCCGGTGGACAGATCGAATCATGATGTTTTTCGTTGGGCTATCTTGCAGAAGAGCATACGCCAGATTATATCCGGGGACCTCGCCGGCTGTGCATCGACCAATCCTGCCTGGACCCTACCATAAGGACTAGTGTCGACACGGGTAAAACGCCAGATTGTCATCTCCAAGAGGATTCAGATAATGTATCTGTCACCAATTCCGAAGTGGAGAGCGCGATGAATCATCAGCGTAGGAAAGAGCCATGCATGACCCAAGTTTCACCGAAGAGGCATTCAATGCCCTAAGCTCAGCGGATACATGCATCCGAGCTGCTCGGGATGGACTTGCTGGAGCCACTCATCAACTTTCAAAAGATATGCGGGTAAAAACTTAGTGTGGATTCAATAATCATATGCCAGTAGCCCCCGAGACTTGAAGCAGTTGATCCAACTGATTTAAGGGTCATTTAATGTTATCAGGTACTCACTGCGAAAAATAACACGTTGTCTCAGGAGATTGAAGAATGTCAGACCAAGCTAGATGTTGCCACCGCCGAACTGGAAGATTTGAAGAAACCCCAGAAGGCTTCGGATGGTAATCACAACAGTTTCTGGCAAAAACGATCCTGTGCTGATAAGGATTTTTTAATATTCATTGTTTTATTTATGGCAGCAGGATCGGCAGAGCAGTTGGAGGAGAGGCTAAGGGCCGCTCAGGCGGACAAGCAACATGCCGAAGGGCAAGAAGCTGCTGGTCAACTGTGTATTAACATAGACCATTAACGAGAAGAACAAACTACAGGATGCCAACATCAAGCAAGCTGAGGAGCTAAAGGACATGAAAGACCAACTGTCGGATGCTTTGAAGGAGAACCGAAAGCTGAAAGGCGGCATATTTAGTATTGATATCTCCAATGTATCTATAATCTTTTATTGCTCCATGCTATATTATCTACTGTTTTGGACATTATTGGGCTTTATTATTCACTTTTATATTATTTTTGGGACTAACCTATTAACCGGAGGCCCAGCCTAGAATTGCTGTTTTTTGCCTATTTCAGAGTTTCGTAGAAAAGGAAGATCAAACGGAGTCCAAACGGAATGAAACCTTCGGGAACGTGATTTTTATGAAGATTATGATTCGGGAGACTTGGACCCTGCATCAAGAAACAAAAGAGGAAGCCACGAGGTAGGGGGGCGCGCCCACCCCCCAGGGCGCGCCCTCCACCCTCATGGGCCCCCTGTTGCTCCACCGACGTACTCCTTCCTAGTATATATACCTATGTACCCCCAAACGATCAGATACGGAGCCAAAAACCTAATTCCACCGCCGCAACCTTCTGTATCCACGAGATCCCATCTTGGGGCCTGTTCCAGAGCTCCGCCGGAGGGGGCATCCATCACGGAGGGCTTCTACATCAACACCATAGCCTCTCCGATGAAGTGTGAGTAGTTTACTTCAGACCTTCGGGTCCATAGTTAGTAGCTAGATGGCTTCTTCTCTCTTTTTGGATCTCAATACAATGTTCTCCCCCTCTCTCGTGGAGATCTATTCGATATAATCTTCTTTTTGCGGTGTGTTTGTTGAGAACGATGAATTGTGGGTTTATGATCAAGATTACCTATGAACAATATTTGAATCTTCTCTGAATTCTTTTATGTATGATTGGTTATCTTTGCAAGTCTCTTAGAATTATCAGTTTGGTTTGGCCTACTAGATTGATCTTTCTTGCAATGGGAGAAGTGCTTAGCTTTGGGTTCAATCTTGCAGTGTCCTTTCCCGATGTGATGAGGGGCAGCAAGGCACGTATTGTATTGTTGCCATCGAGGATAACAAGATGGGGTTTTATCATATTGCATGAATTTATCCCTCTACATCATGTCATCTTGCTCAAAGCGTTACTACTGCTTCGTGAACTTAATACTCTAGATGCATTTGGATAGCGGTCGATGAGTGGAGTAATAGTAGTAGATGCAGGTAGGAGTCGGTCTACTTGTCTCAGACGTGATGCTGTAGGATCTTGAGAAGGGGTGTCTAGAGGGGGGGGGGTGATTAGACACTAAGTACCAAAGTTGCAGTTTTTAACTTCTTTAGGTTTAAGTGGAGTTTAGGCACAAGTTTAACATTCACAATACATAACAAGCAAGCATGCAAAGAGTAGATGAGCAGCGGAAAGCAAAGCATGCAACTTGCAAGAATGTAAAGGGAAGGGTTTTGGAGGATTCAAACGCAATTGGAGGCACGGATGTTTTTGTCGTGGTTCCGATAGGTGGTGCTATCATACATCCACGTTGATGGAGACTTCAACCCACGAAGGGTAAGTTATGCTGAGTCCACGGAGGGCTCCACCCACGAAGGGTCCACGAAGAAGCAACCTTCTCTATCCAACCATGGCCGTCGCCCATGAAGGACTTGCCTCACTAGCGGTAGATCTTCACGAAGTAGGCGATCTCTTTGCCCTTACAAACTCCTTGGTTCAACTCCACAATCTTGTCGGAGGCTCCCAAGTGACACCTAGCCAATCTAGGAGACACCACTCTCCAAGAAGTAACAAATGGTGTGTTGATGATGAACTCCTTGCTCTTGTGCTTCAAATGATAGTCTCCCCAACACTCAACTCTCTCTCATAGGATTTGGATCTGGTGGAAAGAAGATTTGAGTGGAAAGCAACTTGGAAAGGCTAGAGATCAAGATTGATATGGTAGGAATGGAATATCTTGTCCTCAACACATGAGTAGGTGGTTCTCTCTCAGAACTGGTAAGTTGGAAGTGTAGGTTTGTTCTGATAGCTCTCTCCACGAATGAAGAGGAGGTGGAGGGGTATATATAGCCTCCACACAAAATCTAACCATTACACACTATTTACCAAACTCGGTCACCGAATCAACAAACTCGGTCGGACCGATTCAGTAAACCTTGTGACCGTTAGGGTTTTCGGTGGGACTGACATGCAACTCGGTAGGACCGATATGGTTAGGGTTAGGGCATAACGTAATCTCTGTGAGACCGATTACACAAACTCGGTGAGACCGATTTTGGTAATTAGCTAACCAGAGAGTTGGTCAGGCAAACTCGGTGGGACCGATTACTCAAACTCGGTGGGACCGATTTTGGTAATAAGTAAACCAGAGAGTTTGCATTGTAATCTCGGTAGTACCGATTACACAGACTCGGTGAGACCGATTTTGGTAATTGTCGTGGAATTGTCACGGCAGATGTCCTCTTGCAAGGACTTAGTCATGGAGCCATCGCAACTAGGATGCTTAAAGGGGTTAATCGGGACAAAGGACATGAGTGGTTTATACTAGTTCGGCCCCTTGCGGTGAAGGAAAGCCTACGTCTAGTTGGGTTGGTATTGCTTGATGTTTCGATGACCAGGGAGCGATATACGCTATGCCCGGCTCTCGATCAGTTGTTTCCTGCCCCTAAGCCGCCGCAGGTCGTCCCCTTATATACACGGGTTGACGCCCTGCGGCTTACAGAGTCCCGGCTGGCTTATAAACATTGTCCGGCTCGGTGACTATTTAAATCTACCTTATGATACAAGTCATGCCATGGTGGCGGTTTAGTACAACGGGCCTTAAGTCACCTGTGTGCCTTAAGCCCTTCATTGAACCGCCATCTTCACGCTTGCTTACAGGCTTCAATCTGGCGAGTCTTCTTTGTGTAACCCGGCCCCTCCTGGGCGGCTTACACAAATAGTTATATCGCCAACACTAGGCCCCAGATTGATTTGAACCTGTTCATGTCAATCTTAAAATACCTTAAGAAGTAAATCTTCAGTCTTCCGGCTGTGCAAAGGTTTTCTTTAACCCGCCATGATGTCATCTTTTGGATTCGTGTTAACTCGCCGTGACATCATCCTTACTTAAATTCATTCTTTATTTCGTCGTATCCTCCAATGGATCTTTGCCTTTACTGACTGTTCCGAAAACCGAGGCGTCGGGGCCGCTGGATAATAACTTTTATCTCCTCGTTTCTTGCGCCATATCAGTTATCCTTTCCTTATAAATAGGCGCGACCTAGGTCTTCCCATTCTCCTCCTTCCAGTCATCCTCTTCCTCTCGCTGTTTCTCTGTCGCTCAAGCTCCACCACCGACGCCGTCGTAGATTCCTTCGTCTTCACCAACTCCGGCCGCTGCATCAACTTGGTTTGACCAGAAAAAACGCAACGACCCTCCGCTGCAATCCTGCATCTGTAAGTCTCCTCTTCCCTGCTTCGTAGATCCACACTAGGACCTTCGAGTTCTTCACGTTCTTCGCTGTTCATCAGTATCCTTCCATAGATTTCATCGCCTCCGCTCTTCTGGATCTTGAAAATGGTAAAAACTGATGCGGTAGATGTTCCGCACCTATTTTTAATGCAAATAGATCCCTTTATGTCACACAGAGGGCCCATTCAAGCCCTTGAGCTTCGTCCGCACCAGTTTTAGGTCTAGAAAATTTTTCTTTTTAGAACAACTGTTGATCCGAAATAATAACAGCAACTTGTGAAACTAGTTTGTTCCACCCGGAAGTGAAAAAACTGCCTCTGTCGAATATGTCTAACTGCTCACTGACACCTGTAGCGGCTTAATATTTATCGCATATTCATCCATATATCATTAGGCCCCTTCTTAAGCCGCCATCATGACTAGTTTTAAATATTTTCCTCCGGGTTAAATTTGAGCCGGATCCTCTTTATTTTTGTCATAGGCCTCAATTTTTGTCATGGCACCTAAAGCGGCCAAGGCTCCTGTGACCTGTAATTGGGTCCCATCCACAGTCACGAGGAGTAAACTGTCTGAATTTTTGAAGTCTGGCCATCTGCCTAAGAAGGAGGTCATGTCTTATCGTGCCCCTGACCCGTCTGAAGAAAGGCCTCAACCCAAAGAAGGGGAAGTAGTAGTTTTTACGGATCACATGAGCCGGGGATTTTCCCCTCCCGGCTCAAAATTCTTCAGAGAGGTTTTGAATTTCTTTGACCTTAGGCCTCAAGATATTGGACCCAATTCCGTGTCAAATATCTGCAATTTCCAAGTCTTCTACGAGGTGTACCTAGGAGAGGAGCCAAATCTGCTTTTGTTCAGAGAGATTTTCTACTTGAACCGGCAGAATGAACATGCCAACGGTCCCAGTCTTGAACTTGGCGGTATCTCAATTCAGCGGCGGAGAGACTGCCTTTTCCCTTATGCTGAACTACCGAGTCATCCGAAAGATTGGAATCAAACGTGGTTCTATTGCCAAGGCACTTCCCCGGCTAACGAAAGCCCTCTGCCCGGCTTCCGTGCTCTGCGCCTTGAGTCCAACCATCTGCTAGCGGACAAGCTAACTTCTATTGAGCGTCTGCCTCTTAACCCCACCATCAAAAGGATCAAAGCTCTTTTGGGAAATGGCCTGAACGGCATTCATCTGGTCCGAGTTTGGGTTGCTTGGTGAGTACTTCCGTTAAGCCACCGTCCCGGCTTAATGTGTACCTATTCAGGCGAAAAGGATGATCCACTGCATCATAGCCCTGACGACTTACCAGATGATGTGGTGGAAGCTACAACCCGCGGCTCTTGAAGGAGGGCATAGTAACTAGCAACGCCTTCAGCTTACTTCCCTTCTGTAAGAAGAACCCGGCCCCTTCAGTGAGTCATCAACCTTAATAAATACTCCTAGCCTTGTCACACCTTACTTGTACTCATAATTTCTTATCTTTTTTCATAGGCCGATGACAATTTTTGGAAGGTCCAGTATGACCATGAGGCTGCTAAACAAGCCAGGACAGCCAAGAAGACCGAAAGGAAAGCTGCCAAAACGGGAACTTCAAAGAAGAAGAAACCCAGCGCTTCCGATTTACTCAAATTGGATGACACTTCTTCGGATGATGAGGAGGTAATCCCTGATTCTCTTAACTCCTTTGTCATTATTTTATTGACATTTCATACTTTCAGGAGGATACGGGGCACAGCCAAGCGTTTGGCGAAGAGGTAACTATAATTTCCTCCGACTCACAGCCTTTGCCGAAGCAAAAAATCCTAAAGGTGACCCTAAAAGTAAGATTTTCACATCCTCTAGCTTATCAAGATCCTCAATTTCTTTTGAAGCAACAACAGTTTGAAAGCCGGAGGCAGACCCGGACCAGCAAGGATGCAGATCTCACCTCCGGCTTACCTGACGTAACTAGGAAGCGTCGGACTGAGGTTATCTCCGATTTGCGTTCTATTTTTCCTTTGGCGGGTTTAATTTGCCAACCTCTCAATTCATCTGACTCCAATTATCAGGATACCTCTCCTTCCTCCGGCGAGTCTATGCAATCAAACATGCCGGCTTTCAAAACTGCTCCTGGGTACTGTAACTTTTAGTTACTTTAGGCTTTTACCTTACTCATGCTTTAGTATTCATCCTTCTACCTTTTTTGACAGCATGCAAGTGAAACCCAGCAAGAGGGCAAAGAAGAATAAGCTGTCTCAAGACCCGATTGTAGCTGAACGGCGCTGATATATACGCTCGACCAGCTCCACCCATCACCACGAACGGCTTCGATATTCGGTGCCAACCTCTGACCCGCCTGCCGAAGATACTCTCAATAGCTCCGATAACCCGGAAGCTCCTAGCCCGGTCAAAACAACTGACCCGGAAGTTGAAGTGTTGAAAAGCCAGTTTATTGAACCGGGGCGGCCTACTGTCCTTGCCAAATGTACTGCCAAGGAAGAACTTGTCGAACGCCGAAAGGCCAAGCAGGACATTACTGATTATACTCACCTAAGCATTGGTGATATAGTCTCGGGCTATCTGAATCAAGTGCATAATAGCCGTGACCTGGAAATTGACATGGTGAAACAAATACAGGACAAATCGAGGTATAACTTATCTGCTTTCCTGAATCTTACTTATTGTAGCAGCCCCAAGTCTCATCGCTTATGAATAAATATCTTGTAGACTTAGAAATCTGCTTACTGTTGATATGTCCGGTTTAAAGAGAATATATTTAACCCGGTTATAGCATGATACTTTTGAACTTGCGATACACATTAGCCCCCAAGTGTCAAGTATCTTTACTTGTAAAGTGCTTGAGACTTAATATACATAACCCGGCATGGTAGATTAAAAATTCTTCAGCATACATTAGCCCCCAAGTGTC
Organism: Aegilops longissima; assembly: GCA_021605205.1. Taxonomy (NCBI): domain Eukaryota; kingdom Viridiplantae; phylum Streptophyta; class Magnoliopsida; order Poales; family Poaceae; genus Aegilops; species Aegilops longissima. The sequence continues at coordinate 76,696,236 of CM038679.1, forward strand.
AAGTATCTTTACTTGTAAAGTGCTTGGGACTTAATATATCTTACCATGATTCTTACCGTAACGCGGCATCAATGTAGGTCACCATAAGTCAATTTGAGTCAGAGATTGCTGACCTGAAGAGCCGTCTGACAACTCAAGAGCTTGAAACTCAAAAAGCCAACTCCAAATTTGAATTCAGCATCTCTGAACAAGAGAAGTTGAAGAAAAAATTTGAGTCAGAGAAGAAAATCTGGGTTGATGAGAAGGCTTCACTGGCGACCCGGGCTGAGACGGCAGAGGCTTCACTGGAAGAAGCAACAACCGAGCTGTCCAACTTAAAGCGTCATATATCTCAAATGGTCTCAGCCATCTTCGGTAAGCTATTGTTCATAACTCCAAACATTGCAATCCTTCCCTTGATTATTGCTTTTATCGTTAACTCCGGCTCACCTTTATGTTTGTGAACACACAGGTCCCAGGAGCACCAACCTCAAGCAGAACATGCTGGTCAAACTTAAGGCGGTTTACACTCTAGTGGAGCAGCTGTACACCGGGTCACAACGTGGTTTAGCTGTTGTAGCCTTATAAAATACCACTCCTCACCTTCTCCAAGACGTGTTGAAGTGTCTCGCTGTGCTACCTCAGCGGATCCAGGATTTAAGGTGGGCATCTTCAAGAGCCGGAGCCGTAGCCACCTTGACCCGGGAAAAAGCATGGATTCCAGAACTAGACCTGGCCGACCTTGCTCTTGCATACCCGAGTCTGAACGAGGATGGTACCGTATTTGATGATCATGATTTCACTACCTGCGTCAAAGTCATACGTCCCGTGGCTACCCTTATTGGGAACAATACTGACCTCTCCAAATACTCTCCGGGCTATGACAGCGAGAACCGGAGAATTCCAAACACTCCATATGATCAAATCAGCCTGATCCCTCCAACTCGTAAGCATACTTTTGCCCCTGAAGTGGACCCAGCTGGCTTAATAGATGATGAAGCTGAGTTTCAAGCCTTGAGTGGCATTGACCGGGCCTCATCAACCTTCCAGGACAAAGCAACCAACAGAGAGGCGGAGAAGGATAACCCAGAACCATCAAGCCCACCAAAGGAGTGAACCGGCAGGCGTTATGAACTTGCAAAAAACACTGCTTCATTATTTAGACTTGGGGAGTCTTGTAATAGGGTTGAAAAAACCTCTTAATTTTGTCATGCCTTCGCGCATGTTTATGGCACTTAATACTTTCGTAAGCCGCCATCGTTATATGCTTCCAGCTTATGTTGATCTGTCCTTGATGTCAAAATTCTTCTTGCTTTATCCTGTGTATAAAACAAAATAGAATTCCCTTGGCGACTTACCGCATCCGGGGTCACATAAAGTATTGATAACCCGGAGTATGAACCAAAACATCATATAAAGGTCGGTTTATGATTATGATCACAATAGCATACCTGCGATCTTATTTGGTATATACTCGCCGGCTTATGTGACCCAAACCAGAGAGTTAATTTAACTCCTGGCAGTTTGCACATATAATGTTTACCTGGCAGTTAATAACATTTATACTTACAGAGTATAATGAATAGTAAACTTAATTTCAAAGGCCTCTGATTCGAATACGATCAGTGAACCGTTCCAAAGGGGTTAAGCTAAGATTCGAATACGATCATATAGCCCCCGATGGCTTTGGCGATGCCGATCAAGTGGGTATCGACAGTTGTGTTCTCTTTGATTCAAATACGACCTATGTTTGAACAGGAAGCCCCCAAGTGACCATGAGAATTGTTTAATGACGCTGATTCGAATACGACCCACGTCAGACCCAAAGGGGTTAAGCTATGATTCAAATATGATCAAGAAGCCCCCAAGTGGGTTTGGCAGTATGCCGTCAATTGGGTATCGACAGCTATGTTCTCTTTGGTTCGAATACGACCTATGTTTGAACAGGAAGCCCCCATGTGACCATGGCTAGATTCAGATATGATCATATGCCAGACCAAAGGGAAAGCCGGATTCAGATATGATCCGCTCCATGTTGGTCGTTTCCTCCACCTGGTAAAAAAGATATATAAACCTTTGAAGGTGGAAAGAAAAAGAGGTCCTGCTTTATTGCTTTATATAATATATACATTGCTAAGAAAGAAAAAACATATATATATATATATATATATATATATATATATATATATATATATATATATATATATATATATATATCCTGAGAGCCGGTGGCTCAAGTATGGTAAGGCCGAAGATGAGATATGTTCCACGGCCGGCGGGTCTCTTCCTCCGACTTACGTGAGTCTTTGTGTTCCCGAACATCGATAAGGTAGTATGACCCGTTGTTCAGATTTTTGCTGACCACAAAGGGTCCTTCCCAAGGAGGGGATAGCTTGTGCATAGCAGACTGATCCTGGATGAGATGGAGCACTAAGTCGCCTTCCTGAAAGGTTCTGCTTCTAACCCGGCGGCTGTGATAGCGGCACAGGTCTTGCTGGTAAATCGCCGAGCAGGCTATTGCCAAGTCTCGCTCCTCATCCAACAAGTCAAGTGCATCCCGACGAGCCTTTTCATTATAAGCCTCAACGTAAGCCGCCACTCGGGGTGAGCCGTGCCGGATGTCACTTGGCAGAACCGCCTCTGCTCCGTACACCATGAAGAAAGGCGTATAACCTGTAGATCTGTTAGGCGTTGTGTTGATACTCCATAGCACAGAAGATAGCTCCTCCACCCAACAACCCGGAGTTCGCTGTAAGGGGACCAAGAGCTGGGGTTTGATACCCTTCAAGATCTCTTGATTAGCTCTCTCTGCTTGACCATTAGATTGAGGATGAGCAACAGCCGAAACATCAAGCCGAATATGTTCTCGTTGACAGAACTCTTCCATGGCACCCTTGGAGAGATTAGTACCATTATCAGTTATGATGCTGTGTGGAAAGCCAAAACGAAAAATCACCTTTTTCATGAACTGAACCGCCATGGCTGCATCACACTTACTGACTGGCTCTGCCTCAACCCACTTGGTGAATTTGTCCACTGCCACCAAAAGGTGTGTCTTCTTATCCTTAGACCTTTTGAAAGGTCCAACCATGTCAAGCCCCCAGACTGCAAATGGCCAAGTAATTGGAATCATCCTCAATTCCTGAGCCGACACATGAGCTCGTCGTGAGAATTTTTGACATCCGTCACATCTGCTGACCAGATCCTCCGCATCAGCATGAGCCGTCAGTGAATAGAAACCATGACGGAAAGCCTTGGACACCAGAGATTTTGAGCCGGCATGATGACCACAATCTCCTTCATGGATCTCATGAATTATCTCCTGACCCTCCGCAGGCGACACAAAACGTTGAAACGCCCCAGTAACGTTGCGGTGATGTAATTCGCCATGAACAATTGTCATAGATTTGGACCGCCTGATGATTTGTCTTGCCAAGGTCTCGTCCTCAGGCAACTCTCCCCAGGTCATATAGGCCAAATATGGGACTGTCCAATCTGGGATAAAGTGGAGAGCTGCCACCAGCTGCGCCTCCGGGTCTGGCACTGCTAGCTCTTCCTCTGTAGGCACTTTGACAGAAGGGTTATGCAAAACATCAAGAAAGGTATTAGGCGGCACCGGCTTACGCTGAGACCCCAGCCGGCTCAAAGCATCAGCCGCCTCATTCTTCCTCCGATCAATGTGCTCCACTTGATAACCCTTGAAGTGTCCAGACACCGCATCAACTTCACGATGATAAGCCGTCATCAGGGGATCCTTGGAGTCCCACGTGCCTGACACCTGTTGAGCAACGAGGTCTGAGTCGCCTAAGCACCTTACCCGGCTCAAATTCATCTCTTTAGCCATCCGAAGACCATGGAGTAAAGCCTCGTACTCAACTGCATTGTTAATACAGGGAAACATAAGCCGGAGCACATAACAAAATTTGTCACCTCGGGAGGAAGTTAAAACAACTCCAGCCCCCGAGCCCTCCAACTGCCTGGACCCATCAAAGTGAATAGTCCAATATGTGTTATCCGGCTTCTCCTCAGGTGCCTGTAATTCTGTCCAATCATTGATAAAGTCCACCAAGGCTTGAGACTTAATAGCTGTACGTGGCATGTACTTCAAACCATGAGGCCCAAGCTCAATGGCCCACTTGGTGACTCGCCCTGTGCCTTCCTTGTTCTGGATGATGTCTCCCAAGGGGGCAGAACTTACCACAGTTATAGGTTGACCTTGGAAGTACTGCTTCAGCTTCCGGCTTGCCATAAACACTCCATAAACAAGTTTCTACCAATGGGGATACCTTTGCTTGGACTCAATGAGCACCTCACTGATGTAGTAAACCGGCCGTTGAACCGGATGCTCCTTGCCAGCCTCCTTGCGCTCCACCACAATGGCTAAACTGACAGCTCGGGCGTTAGCAGCCACATATAACAGCAATGGCTCTCTATCAATGGGAGCCGCGAGGACCGGCGGCTCAGACAACTGTCTCTTTAAATCCTCAAAGGCAGCGTCAGCAACGTCACTCCAGACGAAAGCATCCGTTTTCTTCATCATCCGATATAGCGGCAGGGCCTTCTCGCCTAACCGGCTTATGAACCGGTTTAGAGTGGCAACACGACCAGCCAGTCGTTGAACATCGTTGATGCACGCCGGTTTGGCCAAGGAGGTGATCGCCTTGATCTTCTCCGGGTTAGCTTCAATGCCTCTGTTTGAGACCAGGAAACCCAGAAGCTTGCCTGCAGGTACACCAAACACACACTTGTCCGGGTTAAGCATCATCTTATAAACCCGAAGATTATCAAAGGTCTCCTTTAAATCAGATATCAAGGTTTCCTTCCTCCTGGACTTCACCACGATGTCATCCACATAAGCATGAACATTGCGCCCAATTTGACTGTGGAGACAATTTTGTACACATCTTTGATAAGTCGCCTGGGCACTCTTGAGCCCAAATGGCATAGATACATAGCACAATGCTCCAAACGGAGTGATGAAAGCCGTCTTCTCCTGGTCCTTAACTACCATTTTGATCTGATGATAGCCAGAGTAAGCATCCAAAAAACTCAAACGCTCGCAACCCGCCGTAGCATCGATGATTTGATCAATACGGGGGAGGGCAAAGGGATCAGCCGGACAAGCCTTATTTAAGTCCGTGTAATCCACACACATCCGCCAAGTGCCATTCTTCTTGAGTACCAGCACCGGGTTAGCCAACCACTCCGGGTGAAAGACTTCCACAATGAACCCAGCCGCTAAGAGCCGAGCGACCTCTTCCCCAATAGCTTTCCGTCTTTCCTCATTGAACCGTCGAAGAAATTGCCTGACCGGCTTATACTTTGGATCAATATTAAGAGTGTGCTCAGCGAGTTCCCTCGGAACACCCGGCATGTCAGAAGGTTTCCATGCAAAGATGTCCCGGTTCTCACGGATGAACTCGATGAGCGCGCTTTCCTATTTAGGATCCAAGTTGGCACTGATGCTGAACTGCTTGGAAGAGTCGCCTGGAGTGAAGTCAACAAGCTTTGTTTCGGCGGCTGATTTAAACTTCAATGTCGGGTCATGCTCTGTAGTCCGCTTCTTTAAAGAAGTCATATCTGTCGGGTTAACATTATTCTGATAAAACTTCAGCTCCTCAGCTGCACAAACAGACTCAGCATAAGCCGCATCGCCTTCCTCACATTCCAAGGCTACTTTTCGACTCCCAAGCACATTGATGGTACCCTTGTGACCCGGCATCTTGAGCTGCAGATAAACATAACACGGTCGCGCCATGAACTTGGCATAAGCCGGCCGCCCAAACAGAGCATGATACGGGCTCCTGATTTTGACTACCTCAAACGTCAATTTCTCAGCTCTGGAATCATATTCATCTCCAAAGGCCACTTCCAGCTCAATCTTGCCAACTGGGTACGCCGACTTACCAGGCACCACTCCATGAAAGACGGTGTTGGACGTCCTCAAGTCCTTATCAGTCAACCCCATGCGGCGAAAGGTCTCATAATAGAGAATATTGATGCTGCTTCCTCCATCCATGAGTACCTTAGTGAATTTATATCCACCAACCTGAGGCGCTACCACCAAGGCCAACTGACCTGTATTATCAACCCGGAGGGGTGATCTTCCCTGCTCCATATAATGGGCTGCTCTGACCACCTCAAATAACGTGGAACCGCCGGCTCAACAGAATTCACGGCCCTCTTATGAACCTTCTGATCACGTTTGCACAAATTAGTGGACATGGTACTGCCCATCGTTCAGCTGCTTTGGGTGGCTTTGATAACCTGACTGCTGCTGCTGCTGTCCCCCTTGACCAAACTGATGTTGATTGTAGCCGCCTTGACTTCCCTGAAAGTCGGAACTTGAACCGCCGCCCTGGCCATGAAATCGCCGGCTCCTGAACCGCCGCTCGAACCATGATTTCCATCAAACATGTTGGAATTCTTGAAAGCCTTCATGATCGCGCAATCTTTCCATAAGTGGGTGGCGGGTCGTTCTCGAGTACCGTGTCTCGGACAAGGCTCATTGAGAAGCTGCTCAAGAGATGGACCTGACCCGCCAGATCGAGGGGGCGGTTTTCCCTTACGTCTCTGATTGTTACCCTGTGCATTGGCATTGGCCACAAACTCTGGGTTACCCTCCGCCTTGCGCTTGTTGCCTCCTTTATTTACCGGGTTATGCTGCTGACCCTTTCCATTGTCATTCTTCTTTCCCTTCCCTGCCTTTTCCTCATCATACGCGGGATCCTTGGTACTATCAGAATCGGCATACTTGACTAAAGCCGCCATCAGCGTACCCATATCATTGCAATCACGCTTAAGGCACCCCAGTTTCTGCCTCAGTGGCTCAAAACGGCAATTCTTCTCCAACATGAGGACTGCAGAGCCGACATCCATCTTATAGTACGAATGTATTATTTCCTTGACCCGGCGCACCCAATGAGTTGTGGATTCACCCTCCTCCTGCTTACAATTGGTCAAGTTCACAATTGACATAGATTGCTTGCAAGTGTCCTTGAAGTTCTGGATAAGCCGGGCCTTTAGCTCTGCCCATGAACTAATGGAATTGGGTGGCAAACTATTTAACCAAGACCGGTCTGTTCCGTCTAACATCATGGTGAAGTACTTAGCCATTGCTGTGTCGCTGACCTCCAGTAGCTCCATGGCCATCTCGTAACTTTCGATCCATGCTCCGGGTTGTAAGTCGGCCTGTAATTCGGCACCTTTCGAGGTCCCTTGAAGTCCTTGGGTAGATGTACATCCCGCAGAGCCGGCACCAAACAAGGAACACCGCCGGTTCTGGTAGCCACTCCCGCTCCAACAGAAGTCGTCGGATACTCTGGGAGGTCTTGATATGCCGCCTGCTGAGCCGCTAGCTGAGCCGCCCGCTCGTCCTCCTGACGTATTCGGTCTTGCACCGGGTTATAGCCACCCGGATGGTTACGACGCTGTGCATTGCTTGACAAAGCTTCTGACTCCATGTGCCTGCTGTAACTTGGACTCCAGTTTTGACGAGGCGGTGCTAGCCAAGGCGGAGGAGTTGAATGAATCCTGTTTCGGCTGTAAGAATAGGTCTCTTGTTGCGCCAGGGCCGTCTGAATAAGATCTCTGACCCCCCGGGTCTCCACCGTTGTCGAATCATCACCATCCACTGGGAGAGCCGCCAAACGCGCCGATGCTGCTATCAAGTTCTCCATGGGGTTGGAGAAGTGACCCGGTGGTATTGGTACATAACGGGGCGGGGCCATACTCCCATGCAGAGGTGCCATCTCTTGAAGCTGAGCCGGCCCTCCCGCGCCGGCTGGTGTGAACTGATTTGCTCCGGGTGGGTTGCTAGGGCCGGCACCGGGTGTCGCGAAAAGGTTCCGAGGGTCATAAACCGGAGGCAACCGGGATTGGGTTTTCTGATGTCTCCTCCTCATCACCTCATTGGATGCGTTCAGGCTCATATTAAGCTGGAAAGCCTCTGACTGGAGTTGCTGCGCCCGCGCGTCCAAAGCCGCCCACTCTATAGCTAACCTGGCGTCCTCATCTGCCAAGGCTTTCTTGGCCCGGGCTATCTCCTCATGCACCCTCGCCACCTACGCGTTATGCTCATCTTGATTTGCAGGAATAACCGTGGCGGTTAACAGGGCCGTTAGTTTATCCATAAGATCCATCAGCACCTGAGCCGGCGGGCACACATGGCCTCCTGCCCCGGCTGCTCCTGACCTAGATGTTATTGCTGTTGCAGCCGTCGAGTTTTGACGAGGTTGAGTACCAGCCATGAAGACCCCCGCCCAGCTTGGCGGCTCATTGAAGTCCGGAGTACTAGAGCCGTCAGAACAGCCCCCAAGCATGCCCTCTTGGACTTGATATAAAGAATCTATTGAACCGGCGGACGAATCATCATCCGAGGGGATGGCCGTCTCACCACCATCTTTAGATCCTTCAGGAAGTTCTTCTTCGTGGACGCAGCCCACGAAGGCACGCTTCATGACAGGTTGAGCTCGGGCGGGTCTCGCACGCTGAGCCGTCTCGACGAGGTCGGCGCAGTTGTCCGGCTCAGGGCCCGGCTAACCGATCCGGCCAATGAAAACGTGGATTCCGCCAAAGGGGACCCGATACCCGTACTCAATTGAGTCGGCGTCGGGGCCCCAGCCTTCGTTGTCGATGTAGATCTTGCCGCGACGACTCTTGGTCATCCGGCCCACTGCGTATCCCTTGAGCCCTTCGAAGCTTCCCTTCAAGAACTCGAATCCACCGTGCGTTGGCCCCACGGTGGGCGCCAACGGTCGTGGAATTGTCACGATAGATGTCCTCTTGCAAGGACTTAGTCGTGGAGCCATCGCTACTAGGAAGCTTAAAGGGGTTAACCGGGACAAAGGACACGAGAGGTTTATACTAGTTCGGCCCCTTGCGGTGAAGGAAAGCCTACGTCTAGTTGGGTTGGTATTGCTTGATGTTTCGATGACCAGGGAGCGAGATACGCTATGCCCGGCTCTCGATCAGTTGTTTCCTGCCCCTAAGCCGCTGCAGGTCGTCCCCTTATATACACGGGTTGACGCCCTGCGTCTTACAGAGTCCCGGCCGGCTTATAAACAGTGTCCGGCTCGGTGACTATTTAAATCTACCTTATGATACAAGTCATGCCATGGTGGCCGTTTACTACAACGGGCCTTAAGTCACCTGTGGGCCTTAAGCCCTTCATTGAACCGCCATCTTCACGCTTGCTTATAGGCTTCAATCTGACGAGTCTTCTTTGCGTAACCCGGCCCCTCCTGGGTGGCTTACACAAATAGTTATATCCCCAACAGTAATGGACATACACAGAGAGATTACAATCCCATCTCGGTGAGACCGAAATCCCTATCGATGAAACCGATTTGCCTAGGGTTTGTGGCAGTGGCTATGACATTTGAACTCGGTGGCGCCGGATAGAAAGAATCGGTGGGGCCGAGTTTGACTTTAGGTTTAGGTCATATATGTGTGGAAGTGGGAAAGTAGTTGAGGGTTTTGGAGCATATCACTAAGCACTGTGGAGCAAGAAACTCATTAAGCAACACCTCATCCCTTCTTGATAGTATTGGCTTTTCCTATAGACTCAATGTGATCTTGGATCACTAAAATATAAAATGAAGAGTCTTGAGCTTGAAGCTTGAGCCAATCCTTTGTCCTTAGCATCTTGAAGGGGTTCCCACATCCTTTAGTCCATGCCACTCCATTGTTGAACTTATCTGAAACATACTAGATAAAAGTGTTAGTCCAACAAGAGATATGTTGACATTAGTTACCAAAACCACCTAGGGAGCACTTATGCTTTCAATCTCCCCCTTTTTGGTAATTGATGGCAACATACATCAAAGCTTTAGATAAAGATATAAAGAGTAGCAAGTAAAGCTTCGGAAAGACATGTAACAAGCATAGGCTCCCCCTACATGTATGCAATCATGTGAATATGGAATATAGAAGCATGTGAGAGCATAATCATGATAGAGTAGGCAATGTGTTACATGTATCTTGGCCATATGCATCAGAGCAAAGAATATTAAGGAAAATACCTCCATGCTCACGAGTCCTTCTTGCAAACAGTGTGTACATCAGCAAGAATTCCCCATACACATGATTGTGATGCATATACTTACCTTGTAGTCCTGAGTTGGCTTAGGATGGAATGACCTCCGCAAACAAGGTTAGATAACACAGTTTCATCTACTAGCCAGAGCAAGCAGAAGAAACCACAAGAATACCAAGACTGGGAAGACATGTAGAGAGTGAGTACTGAGTACCACATTGGATTAGACATGTCCCCAAGGGTAAAGTTATGCAATGAATTTAAATGATTTCTTTCCCTTAGATGTCTTGCTCCCCCTGAATCTAGCATGGGATACTGGGAGAAGATAGGAAACAGAAAATCAGGGCTGAAAGATATAAAGAACAGAGCAAATGCAATTATGCACATATGAACACGTCTTTCCCCTCAAGAAGACATGTGGCATCTCTCCTCTTGAACATCAAGCATCTGGGATCCTTTAGTATTCTCTCCCCCTGGAGATTTCTCTCTCTCTCCCTTTGGAAGTGAAGCTTTTATGTGATCTCTCTCTCCCCCTTTGACATCAATTTCCAAGAAGGGCCTTCTGGAATTTGTTGTAAATGGGTTTGGTCCTTGAGTCACAACACAAAGCACTGGATAAAAATGTGATGCTTGTAGAGGACAAGATTCATTGAGTGGAGATGGATCAGAAGAAACACAGAATAAGTGGCAAACTGTTTTTCCTGTTGTGAAATCGGTGGCACCGAGTGGTATGCTTCGGTTGTACCGAAAGGATTCGGTTGGACCGAGAACAACAAATCGGTGAAACCGAGTTCATAGCAGTGAAAACACTTGTCACCTCAGCTCACTAGACTAGTAAGATCTCACAAAGATTTGAAAGGAATTTACTGAATGATATGCAATGAATTGGATGCAGGAAATGCAGAGCAAACATAAAAGAAAAGAAAGAAATCTAGATGAAGTTTTTTTTGAAAGGGGAAACAAATATGCATGAGACAAATGCAAAAACACAGAAAAGAACACGAGATAACTTCATCTAGAGATGGTTGGCGACAAATTCACCTATGTTAGAGTATATTGACTTAGGAGTCAAGTGAGATCACTTGATCATAGGTCATACTCATCGTTTAAGCTCAGAATGGGGTTACCATTTTTCGTTTGAGCATCTTGATGTATTCACATCTTGTCAAGTTGCTTTAGCTCATGACTCGGAGTAAAGCTTCTCTAAGATGGAACAACATACCTTGGTTGGTGGTGTTGACCATGTAGTTGAACTTGTGTGGGTTGCTCAAGGTGGATGTAGCTCGTCAAGAGTTGGGAGAACCACTTGGAATTTGAGTCCATCTACCCTACATGGGTTAGTTCTTGCAAGGAGTAGCACTTGTGTATCCAAAAAAATGTCAATCATGAAGCTCAATCATAGAGTTTGTCAAAGGATATGTTTGAATGATTCCGTGCTTCCTTGTCTTCAACCACCATAGTGTAGAGACTTGGTGATGTAGAGATTCCTCAAGATGTGAGTAGATTACAATCTCATGGAATTTGTTTCAACCAAGTACCTACATGGGTTAGATAACATGCAAGATGCAAATATATCCAAGACATAAGATTTTCATCATTAGAGAAATATCATGGATTAGTCATAAGCTCATGTCTTGCATGTATACAATGGAGTTTCTACTCCAAGTTTGAAGCATCAATGATGTTCAATTCTCCTCTCAACCTGCAAAACACTTTCTCATCAAGAGGTTTAGTGAATATATCCGCTAATTGCTTTTAGGTGCGAACATGCTTAAGATTAATATCACCCTTAGCAACATGATCTCGAATGAAATGATGACGAACTCCAATATGCTTTGTTCGAGAATGTTGTACGGGATTATGACCAATTTTGATAGCACTTTCATTGTCACAAAGCAATGGAACATGTTTCACATATATCCCATAATCTTTAAGTGTTTGGGTCATACAAAGTAATTGAGCACAACATGAACCAGCGGCAATGTACTCCGCTTCGGTGGTAGATAATACCGAGTTTTTTTTCTTGGAGGACCAAGACACAAGAGATCTACCAAGAAATTGACAAGTACCCGAAGTGGACTTTCTATCAACCTTGTCTCCGGCATAGTCCGAGTCGGAGTAGCCAACAAGATCGAAAGAGGCCCTCTTAGGATACCAAATGCCAAAATTTGGTGTATGAATTAAGTATCTCACTATCCTTTTTACGGCCTTAAGATGACATTCTTTAGGAGCAGCTTGATATCTTGCACACATGCATACACTTAGCAAAATACCGGGACGTGAAGCACATAGGTATAATAATGATCCAATCATAGAGCGATAAACCTTTGGGTCAACTGATTTACCATCTTTGGTCAAATCAAGATGTCCACTAGTAGGCATGGGTGTAGTCATACCTTTGCATATTGAACTTCTTGAATAAGTCCTTAGTGTACTTCGTTTGAGAAACAAAAGTACCTTCCTTAGTTTGCTTGATTTGCAACCCAAGAAAGAATTTGAGTTCACTCATCATCAACATCTTAAACTTCTCCGACATTAGTTCCCAAACTTTTCACTAAAATGAGGGTTAGTTGAACCAAATATGATATCATCAACATAGATTTGGCACACAAATAGTTCTCCATTAACCCTTTTAGTAAAAAGTGTGGAATCAATTTTCCCAATTTCAAAGCCTTTTTCAATAAGAACTTGGTCAAGCATTTATACCATGCTCTAGGAGCTTGTTTAAGACCATAAAGGGCTTTGTGAAGTTTGTAAACATGATTGGGTTTCTTAGGATTGATAAAGTCGGGAGGTTGTTTAACATAAACTTCCTCCTCTATTTCACCATTTAGAAAAGCACTTTTAATGTCCATTTGGTATAAGGTGATATCATGGTGATTAGAATAGGCAAGTAAGATGCGAATGGACTCAAGTCTAGCAACCGGAGCATAAGTCTCACCATAGTCCATACCTTCGACTTGTGTGTAGCCTTGGGCGACGAGACGTGATTTGTTGCGAACTACTTGTCCATCTTCATCTTGCGTTTTGCGAAACACCCATTTGGTACCGATGATGTTGTGGTTGTTGTCGGGCTTCTCAACCAATGTCCAAACTTGGTTTCTCTCAAAGTTGTGTAGCTCTTCATGCATAGCATTTATCCAATCCGGATCTTCCAATGCTTCTTCGACCTTCATAGGTTCAATGCTAGAGATGAAAGAATAGTTTTCACAAAAGTTATCTAAGCGAGTTTTAGAGCGAGTGATTCTCCCGGTTTGAATATCATTGTAGATTTGCTCTACGGGATGGTCTTTAGAAATTCTTGCTCGAACTCGTGAAAGCTTTTGCTTGGTTCTCGGCTGAACTTCTTCTTCATCTTGTTCTTCTTCTTGGCCTTCTTCATTGTTGGCGTTGTCGTTCTCTTGTCGTGGTGGAGAAGGAGGTTGTTGGCGTTCATCTTGATGCACTTCCTTGTTTTCTTCATCTTGGTGTGTCCCACTTGTGGATGCTTCCATATCAACTCTTGGTTCACCTTGTCGTGAAGTAGAAGCTTCCACTTGGACGGACGAGGTACTCTTCTTCACCTCCGTTGGACGGACCTTGCCAATAGTCAAGTCTTGGATTGCTTGCGAAGGATCTTTGTCTCCTACATCAATTGGCAATTGCTCTACTTGCGAGCTGTTAGATTCATCAAACTTCACATCTACCGTCTCTTCAACGTTTCTTGTGAAATTGTTATAGACACGGTAAGTGTGAGAGTTTGAGCCATAACCTAGTAGGAAACCTTCATGTGACTTAGGAGTAAATTTTGAACGACGATGCTTATCAAGAATGTAGCACTTTGAGCCGAATACTCGAAAGTATCCAACTTGGGGTTTGTTACCGGTGAGGAGCTCGTATGCCGTCTTGCCGAGTAGCTTGTGAAGATACAAGCGATTTGTTGCATGACAAGCTGTCTCAACCGCTTCTGCCCAAAAGTGCTTCGGCATCTTGTACTCATCTAGCATCGTTATCGCCATTTCGATGAGCGTCCGGTTCCTCCTTTCAACAACTCCATTTTGTTGAGGTGTGTACGTAGCCGAGAACTCATGTGAAATTCCTTCTTCGTCAAGAAAGGTGTCCACATTTGCGTTCTTGAACTCCGTTCCGTTGTCGCTGCGAACTTTCTTGATCTTCACTTCAAACTGATTTTGGGCCTTCCTAGCGAAGTTTCTGAAGATCTTTTGGACCTGCGATTTATCATCGAGAAAGAATACCCACGTAAATCTTGAAAAATCATCAACTATAACTAGACCAAAAGAATTTCCACCGAGACTTTTGTAAGTGTTGGGACCAAAGAGATGCATATGAAGTAGCTCGAGTGGCCTCCTTGTGGTCATGATGTTCTTCACGGTATGCCTTCCTCCAACCTGTTTACCTGCCTAACAAGCACTGCAAAGTCTATCCTTATCAAATATGACATCGTTAACTCCAAGGATATGATTTCCTTTAATAAGCTTGTCAAGGTTTCGCATGCCAACATGACCTAGTCGTCTATGCCATAATCAACCTTTTGAAGATTTAGCAATGAAGCAAGTTTTAGGTTGTGCCTTTTTAGAGAAATCAACAATGTAAGATCACCTCTATGTATACCGGTAAAGAACATTTTATGATTGTCTCAACGAAACACTTGGCAATCTACTTCAGTAAATAGGACATTGAAACCGAAATCAGCAAGTCTAGATACTGAAAGTAAGTTGTAGCCAAGAGATTCAACGAGCATAACATTCTGAATGGAGCTATCATGTGAGATGGCCACTTTACCGAGGCCAACCACCTTACCCTTTGAGTTGTCACCGAAAGTGACATACTTTCGAGGACTATCATTTTCAGCAAGCTCACGAAACATGTCTTTATCTCCGGTCATGTGATCGGTACATCCACTGTTAAGAACCAATTCCTTTCCTCCTGACATATATCCCCGAAGATTTTCCATAAGACCAAAATGTCTCATTACATCGTCAAGATCGAAGTCACTATCATCACCCTCATCATAGTATCCATGTTCAACATTGTCATGTGGTGGATCAAGTCCTAGAGAGGGTAATTCGTTAGAGTGAGTTTGACAATGATCTTGCTTATGAATTCTTATAGCTTCGGAAATAATATCACCAATAATTCCAACATATCCTTTGGCATGCATAAGGTCTGTAAGTTCAAATAGACGATCACCAAACATAGGATCACTAGTATTCATCTTACTCAAGGAAATAGACTTATGGAGAATCTCATCTAGATTTTTTAAGGAATAATTTGCAAAGCGTTCCTCAAGAAATTTCCATATAGTGTAGGCACACTCAAGAGTAGGTAAGTTTCTAATTAAGTTTCTAGGTAAGCCTCTAGTGATAAGATTAACAGTTCTAAGATTCCATATAGTGTAGGATGCATAGGATCAACATGAGGTGCACAAGGGCTAGCAATGCACTTGTTCAAATGATATTGATTGAAAATTACAAGCATCTCATTTTTCCACTCATGAAAATACTCTCCATAAAGAATAGGCACTCTATGTCTAGGACTCCCCAAAGTAGACTCATCCATCTTCCTCCAATGGTGATTAAACCAAGGCAATGGAGACCAATGCTCTGATACCACTTGTAGGATCTTGAGAAGAGGTGTCTAGAGGGGGGGGGGGGGTGATTAGACACTAAGTACCAAAGTTGCAGTTTTTAACTTCTTTAGGTTTAAGTGGAGTTTAGACACAAGTTTAACATTCACAATACTTAACAAGCAAGCATGCAAAGAGTAGATGAGCAGCGGAAAGTAAAGCATGCAACTTGCAAGAATGTAAAGGGAAGGGTTTTAGAGGATTCAAACGCAATTGGAGACACGGATGTTTTTGTCGTGGTTCCGATAGGTGGTGCTATCGTACATCCAGGTTGATGGAGACTTCAACCCACGAAGGGTAACGGTTGCGCGAGTCCACGGAGGGTCCATGAAGAAGCAACCTTGTCTATCCCACCATGGCCGTCGCCCATGAAGGACTTGCCTCACTAGCGGTAGATCTTCACGAAGTAGGCGATCTCCTTGCCCTTACAAACTCCTTGGTTCAACTCCACAATCTTGTCGGAGGCTCCCAATTGACACCTAGCCAATCTAGGAGACACCACTCTCCAAGAAGTAACAAATGGTGTGTTGATGATGAACTCCTTGCTCTTGTGCTTCAAATGATAGTCTCCCCAACACTCAACTCTCTCTCATAGGATTTGGATCTAGTGGAAAGAAGATTTGTGTGGAAAGCAACTTGGGAAGGCTAGAGATCAAGATTCATATGGTAGGAATGGAATATCTTGGCCTCAACACATGAGTAGGTGGTTCTCTCTCAGAACTGGTAAGTTGGAAGTGTAGGTTTGTTCTGATAGCTCTCTCCACGAATGAAGAGGAGGTGGAGGGGTATATATAGCCTCCACACAAAATCTAACCGTTACACACAATTTACCAAACTCGGTGGGACCGAATCAACAAACTCGGTCGGACCGATTCAGTAAACCTAGTGACCGTTAGGGTTTTCGGTGGGACTGACATACAACTCGGTAGGACCGATATGGTTAGGGTTAGGGCATAACGTAATCTCGGTGAGACCAATTACACAAACTCGGTGAGACCGATTTAGGTAATTAGCTAACCAGAGAGTTGGTCAGGCAAACTCGGTGGGACCGATTACTCAAACTCGGTGGGACCGATTTTTGTAATAAGTTAACCAGAGAGTTGCATTGTAATCTCAGTAGTACCGATTACGCAGACTCGGTGAGACCGATTTTGGTAATGGACATACACAGAGAGATTACAATCCCATCTCGGTGAGACCGAGATCCCTATCGGTGAAACCGATTTGCCTAGGGTTTGTGCAGTGGCTATGACATTTGAACTCGGTGGCGCCGGATAGAAAGAATCGGTGGGGCCGAGTTTGACTTTAGGTTTAGGTCATATATGTGTGGAAGTGGGAAAGTAGTTGAGGGTTTTGGAGCATATCACTAAGCACAGTGGAGCAAAAAACTCATTAAGCAACACCTCATCCCTTCTTGATAGTATTGGCTTTTCCTATAGACTCAATGTGATCTTGGATCACTAAAATATAAAATGAAGAGTCTTGATCTTGAAGCTTGAGCCAATCCTTTGTCCTTAGCATCTTGAAGGGGTTCCCACATCCTTTAGTCCATGCCACTCCATTGTTGAACTTATCTGAAACATACTAGATAAAAGTGTTAGTCCAACAAGAGATATGTTGACATTAATTACCAAAACCACATAGGGAGCACTTGTGCTTTCAGATGCCTATATACATGATCATACCTAGATATTCTCATAACTATGCTAAATTCTTTCAATTGCTCAACAGTAATTTGTTCATCCACCGTAAAATACTTATGCTCTTGAGATAAGCCACTAGTGTAACCTATGGCCCTCGGCTCTATCTTCATCATATTGATCTTCCAACACTTTGTTATTTCCTTTGCTTTTTTACTTTTCTTTTATGTTACTTTGCATCTTTATCATAGAAATACCAAAAATTTTATCCTATCATATCTATCAGATCTCACTCTCGTAAGTGACTGTGAAGGGATTGACAACCCCTTATCGCGTTGGTTGCGAGGATTTATTTGTTTTGTGTAGGTGCGAGGGACTCGCGCGTAGCCTCCTACTGGATTGATACCTTGGTTCTCAAAAACTGTGGGAAATACTTACGCTACTTTGCTGCATCACCCTTTCCTCTTCAAGGGAAAACCAACGCAGTGCTCAAGAGGTAGCAAGAAGGATTTCTGGCGCCGTTGCCGGGGAGGTCTACACAAAAGTCAACATACCAAGTACCCATCACAAACCCTTATCTCCCGCATTACATTATTTGCCATTTGCCTCTCGTTTTCCTCTCCCCCACTTCACCCTTGCCGTTTTATTCGTCCTCTCTTTTCCGTTTGCCTCTTCTTGCCTGTCTCTTGTTTGCTCGTGTGTAGGATTGCTTGCTTGTCACGATGGCTCAAGATAATACCAAATTGTGTGAATTTACCAACACCAACAATAATGATTTCCTTTGCAGTCCGATTGCTCCTCTTACCAATACTGAATCTTGTGAAATCAATGCTGCTTTGTTGAATCTTGTCATGAAAGATCAATTCGCCAGCCTTCCTAGTGAAGATGCTGCTGCTCATGTAAATAGCTTCGTTGATTTGTGTGATATGCAAAGGAAGAAAGATGTTGATAATGATATTGTTAAATTGAAGCTATTTCCTTTTTCGCTTAGAGATCGTGCTAAAGCTTGGTTTTCGTCTTTGCCTAAAAATAGTATTGATTCTTGGAACAAGTGCAAAGATGCCTTTATCTCTAAGTATTTTCCTCCCACTAAGATCATCTCTCTTAGAAACGATATTATGAATTTTAAGCAACTTGATCATGAACATGTTGCACAAGCTTGGGAGAGGATGAAATTAATGATAGGTAATTTCCCTACTCATGGTTTGAATTTGTGGATGATTATACAAAACTTTTATGTCGGCTTGAATTTTGCTTCCAGAAATCTTTTAGATTCAGCCGCGTGAGGCACTTTTATGGAAATCACTTTAGGAGAAGCTACTAAACTCCTAGATAATATTATGGTTAATTATTCTCAATGGCACGCTGAAAGATCTACTAATAAAAAAGTGCATGCGATAGAAGAAAAAAAATCAATGTTTTGAGTGGAAAGATGGATGAACTTATGAAATTATTTGTTAGTAAGAGTGTTTCTTCTAATCCTAATGATATGCCCTTGTCTACTTTTATTGAGAATAATAATGAATCTATGGATGTGAATTTTGTTGGTAGGAATAATTTGGTAACAACGCGTATAGAGGAAACTTTAATCCTAGGCCTTATCCTAGTAATTCCTCGGTAATTCCTACAACAATTCTTATGGAAATTTTAACAAGATGCCCTCTTAATTTGAGACTAGTGTTAAAGAGTTTATGAATTTTCAAAAGAATTTTAATGCTTTGCTTGAAGAGAAATTGCTTAAAGTTGATGAATTGGCTAGGAATGTTGATAGAATTTCTCTTGATGTTGATTCTTTAAAGCTTAGATCTATTCCTCCCAAGCATGATGTCAATGAGTCTCTCGAAGCCATGAGAATTTCCATTGATGAGTGCAAAGAAAGAACCGCTAGGATGCGTGCTAAGAAAGATTTCTTTATAAAAGCGTGTTCTTCAAATTTCTATGAAAATAAGGATGAAGATCTAAAAGTTATTGATGTGTCCCCTATTAAATGTTTGTTTTTCAATATGAATCTTGATAATGATGGGACTGAATGTGATCCACCTTTACCTAGAAGGCGTTCCAAAAATTCAGAGTTTTTAGATCTTGATGCTAAAATCGATAAAAGTGGGATTGAAGAGATTAAAACCCTAGATGTTGCTAAACCCACTATTTTGGATTTCAAGGAATTTAATTATGAAAATTACTCTTTGATTGATTTTATTTCCTTGTTGCAATCCGTGCTAAATTCTCCTCATGCTTATAGTCAAAATAAAGCGTTTACTAAACATATCGTTGATGCCTTGATGCAATCTTATGACGAAAAGCTTGAGTTGGAAGTTTCTATCCCTAGAAAACTTTATGATGATTGGGAACCAACTATTAAAATTAAGATTAAGGATCATGAGTTTTATGCTTTATGTGATTTGGGTGCTAGTGTTTCCACTATTCCCAAAACTTTGTGCGATTTGCTAGATTTCCGCGATTTTGAAGATTGCTCTCTAAACTTGAACCTTGCGGATTCCACTATTAAGAAACCTATGGGAAGAATCAATGATGTGCTTATTGTTGCGAATAGGAACTATGTGCCCGTAGATTTTATCGTTCTTGATATAGATTGCAATCCTTGATGTCCTATTATTCTTGGTAGACCTTTCCTTAGAACGATTGGTGCAATTGTTGATATGAAGGAAGGGAATATTAGATTCCAATTTCCATTAAAGAAAGGCATGGAACACTTCCCTAGGAAGAAAATAAAATTACCATATGAATCTATCATGAGAGCCACTTATGGATTTCCTACCAAAGATGGCAAAACCTAGATCTATCCTTGCTTTTATGCCTAGCTAGGGGCGTTAAACGATAGCGTTTGTTGGGAGGCAACCCAATTTTATTTTAGTTTTTTGCTTTTTGCTTCTGTTTAGGAATAATATTTGTTCTAGACTCTGGTTAGATGTGTTTTTATGTTTTAATTAGTGTTTGTGCCAAGTTAAACCTATAGGATCTTCTTGGATGATAGTTATCTGATATTGCAGAAATTTCCAGAAACTTTCTGTTCACGAAAACAATTTTTAAAAATCACCAGAACGTGATAAAGTACTTATTCCAATTTATTCTTATCAATAAAAAAATTTCCTAGGTCGTCCTATTTTGGCTGATTTTTTGAGTTCCAGAAGTTTGCGTTAGTTACAGATTACTACAGACTGTTCTGTTTTTGACAGATTCTGTTTTTCGTGTGTTGTTTGCTTATTTTGATGAATCTATGGCTAGTAAAATATTTTATAAACCATAGAGAAGTTGGAATACAGTAGGTTTAACACCAATATAAATAAATAATGAGTTCATTACAGTACCTTGAAGTGGTCTTTTGTTTTCTTTCGCTAACGGAGCTCACGAGATTTCTGTTGAGTTTTGTGTTGTGAAGTTTTCAAGTTTTGGGTGAAAGATTTTGATGGATTATGGAACAAGGAGTGGAAAGAGCCTAAGCTGGGGGATTCCCATGGCACCCCCAATATAATCTAAGGACACCAAAAATCCAAAGCTTGGGGATGCCCCGGAAGGCATCCCCTCTTTCGTCTACTTCCATCGGTAACTTTACTTGGAGCTATATTTTTATTCACCACATAATATGTGTTTTGCTTGGAGCGTCTTGTATGATTTGAGTCTTTGTTTTTTTAGTTTACCACAATCATCCTTGCTGTACACACCTTTTGAGAGAGCCATACATGATTTGGAGTTTGTTAGAATACTCAATGTGCTTCACTTATATCTTTTGAGTTATATAGTTCGCTCTAGTACTTCACTTATATCTTTTAGAGCACGCTGGTGGATTTGTTTTATAGAAACTATTGATCTCTCATGATTCACTTAGATTATTTTGAGAGTCTTAAATAGCATGGTAATTGCTTGAATAATCCTAATACGCTAAGCATAAATGTTTTGTAAAAATTCTTATGAGTGTGTTGAATACTAAGAAAAGTTTGATGCTTGATAATTGTTTTGAGATATGAAGATGGTGATATTAGAGTCATGCTAGTTGAGTAGTTGTGAATTTGAGAAATACTTGTGTTAAAGTTTGTGATTCCCGTAGCATGCACGTATGGTGAACCGTTATGTGATGAAGTCGGAGCATGATTTATTTATTGATTGTCTTCCTTATGACCAATGTTGAGTCCATGGATTATACGCACCCTTCCTCCTTCCACCATTGCTAGCCTCTCTAATACCGCACACTTTTTCGCAGGTACACCCACCATATACCTTCCTCAAAACAGCCACCATACCTACCTATTATGGCATTTCCATAGCCATTCCGAGATATATTGCCATGCAACTTTCCACCGTTCCGTTTATTATGACACGCTCCATCATTTTCATATTGCTTTGCATGATCATGTAGTTGACATCGTATTTGTGGCAAAGCCACCGTTCATAATTCTTTCATACATGTCACTCTTGATTCATTGCATATCCCGGTACACCGCCGGAGGCATTCATATAGATTCATATTTTGTTCTAAGTATCGAGTTGTAATTATTGAGTTGTAAGAAAATAAAAGTGTGATGATCATCATTTTTAGAGCATTGTCCCAAGTGAGGAAAGGATGATGGAGATTATGATTCCCCCACAAGTCGGGATGAGACTCCGGACGAAAAAAAAGAGGCCATAAAAAAAGAGAAAAGGCCCAAATAAAAAAATGAAAATTGAGAGAAAAAGAGAGAAGGGACAATGTTACTATCCTTTTACCACACTTGTGCTTCAGAGTAGCACCATGATCTTCATGATACAGAGTCTCTCATTTTGTCACTTTCATATACTAGTGGGATTTTTTCATTATAGAAATTGGCTTGTATATTCCAATGATGGGCTTCCTCAAAATGCCCTAGGTCTTCGTGAGCAAGCGAGTTGGATGCACACCACTTAGTTTCTTTTGTTGAGCTTTCATATACTTATAGCTCTAGTGCATCCGTTGCATGGCAATCCCTACTCACTCACATTGATATCTATTGATGGGCATCTCCATAGCCCGTTGATACGCCTAGTTGATGTGAGACTATCTTCTCCCTTTTTGTCTTCTCCACGACCACCATTCTATTCCACAAATAGTGCTATATCCATGGCTCACGCTCATGTATTGCGTGAAGATTGAAAAAGTTTGAAAATGTCAAAAGTATGAAACAATTGCTTGGCTTGTCATCGGGGTTGTGCATGATTTAAATACTTTGTGTGGTGAAGATAGAGCATAGCCAGACTATATGATTTTGTAGGGATAACTTTCTTTGGCCATGTTATTTTGAGAAGACATGATTGCTTTGTTAGTATGCTTGAAGTATTATTATTTTTATGTCAATATTGAACTTTTGTCTTGAATCTTCCGGATCTGAATATTCATACCACAATTAAGAAGAATTACATTGAAATTATGCCAAGTAGCACTCCACATAAAAAATTATCTTTTTTACCATTTACCTACTCGAGGACGAGCAGGAATTAAGCTTGGGGATGCTTGATACGTCTCCAACGTATCTATAATTTTTGATTACTCCATGCTATATTATCTACTGTTTTGGACATTATTGGGCTTTATTATTCACTTTTATATTATTTTTGGGACTAACCTATTAACCGGAGGCCCAGCCCAGAATTGCTATTTTTTTGCCTATTTCAGAGTTTCGTAGAAAAGGAATATCAAACGGAGTCCAAACGGAATGAAACCATTAGGAACATGATTTTTAGGAAGATTACGATCCGGGAGACTTGGACCCTATGACAACAAACAAAAGAGGAAGCCACAAGGTAGGGGGGCGCGCCCTCCACCCTCGTGGGCCCCCTGTTGCTCCACCGACGTACTCCTTCCTCCTATATATACCTACGTACCCCCAAATGATCAGATACGGAGCCAAAAACCTAATTCCACCGCCGCAACCTTCTGTACCCACGAGATCCCATCTTGGGGCCTGTTCCGGAGCTCCACCGAAGGGGGCATCCATCACGAAGGGCTTCTACATCAACACGATAGCCTCTCCGATGAAGTGTGAGTAGTTTACTTCAGACCTTCGGATCCATAATCAGTAGCTAGATGGCTTCTTCTCTCTTTTTGGATCTCAATACAATGTTCTCCCCCTCTCTCGTGGAGATCTATTCGATGGAATCTTCTTTTCGCGGTGTGTTTGTTGAGACTGATGAATTGTTGGTTTATGATCAAGATTATCTATGAACAATATTTGAATCTTCTCTGAATTCATTTATGTATGATTGGTTATCTTTGCAAGTCTCTTCGAATTATCAGTTTGGTTTGGCCTACTAGATTGATCTTTCTTGCAATGGGAGAAGTGCTTAGCTTTGGGTTCAATCTTGCGGTGTCCTTTCCCAGTGACAGTAGGGGCAGCAAGGCACGTATTGTATTGTTGCCATCGAAGATAACAAGGTGGGTTTTTTTTATCATATTGCATGAATTTATCCCTCTACATCATGTCATCTTGCTTAAGGTGTTACTCTGTTTTCATGAACTTAATACTCTAGATGCATGCTGGATAGCGGTCGATGAGTGGAGTAATAGTAGTAGATGCAGGCAGGATTCGGTCTACTTGTCTCAGACGTGATGCCTATATACATGATCATACCTAGATATTCTCATAACTATGCTCAATTCCGTCAATTGCTCAACAGTAATTCGTTCACCCACCGTAAAATACTTATGCTCTTGAGAGAAGCCACTAGTGAAACCTATGGCCCCCGTGTCTATCTTCATCATATTAATCTTCCAACACTTTGTTATTTCCTTTGCTTTTTTTACTTTGCTTTTATTTTACTTTGCATCTTTATCACAAAAATACCAAAAGTATTATCCTATTATATCTATCATATCTCACTCTCGTAAGTGACTTGAAGGGATTGACAACCCCTTATCGCGTTGGTTGCGAGGATTTATTTGTTTTGTGTAGGTGCGAGGGACTCGCGCGTAGCCTCCTACTGGATTGATACCTTGGTTCTCAAAAACAGAGGGAAATACTTATGCTACTTTGCTGCATCACCCTTTCCTCTTCTAGGGAAAACCAACGCAGTGCTCAAGAGGTAGCAAGTATGTCCCTGAACCCTACCTTCATAAGATCCCTTGATGGAGAATTTTTACGAGATTTGTTCCTGTAGTTTTGTTGACTGGGCGGCCTGAAGGAGAAGTGTCTGGATTTCAAGGCGACTTACTGCAAGAGTTATCCAAAGTGCACGAGCGAGCTCGGAAAGCAATGAGGAATATGTCTAAGGCTTTATGGCCATCCGATTCTCCTCCGAGACTAATGGGCGGGGGGACTCGCGGAGCTATTCAAAGGAGCTCGTCTGTGTTTTGAGCTGTGGAAGGCATCGGCATGTCGAGAGGGTACACGAGAGGCCTGGGCCATGGTGAAAACGTGGTATACCGGACTTGATCCGAACCATATGGCCCGGGTTGGACCTCGGGGACCAGACGGACAAGAAATTCCGGTTAGCTTGGTATACGACCAAGTAAAGATAGTCGCCAAATTTTCACAGCAGGATTGTAAACTAGATAGCCTGATAGATGGCATAGATAAAGAGTAGACGTGTGATTTTATGTGACAATACACTAAAACTTATCTCTGCCATATTGTAAAAGATTGTCATGGCAGACTTTTCGCTTTAACCTCCAAAACCCAAGGGTGGAGTGTTTCCGAATACTATACCAGTGGGAAACATCACGTATGTTCTGAAACCAGGCGATCCGGTCATAATGCTTGAACACACAAACTGTATTCGGGGAGTTATGTTATATTACTTTTTATCGTAAGAAACATCTTCCAGAAATAATAGTTCCGTTAAGGGTTCCTCTCCCTGGGTTGGCATGCATTTATGCATGACTAAGCCCTGATGCGAAAGAATCACAGGAGTCTTTTTATTTTTGGTTGTTTATGTTGCTGCGAAGGCAGTTTGTATTTTATCCGCCGACCAATTATTCCCTTAAGAACGCTAGCTTTCGGCTTCACCCATCTAAGGTACATGCCCGGATGACCCGGTTGTAACAATCGCAGAGGTGCTCCCTTTATGCCCTAGCCGAACAAGCGGGAACGTAGGGCATAAGCACAGAAGCCAGGCAACCAAGCTTGGCAAAAACTTAAGTCATAGAGGTGCATACAATGACGAAGACATGACGTATATGAGCAAACAATACACATATATATATGATGAGCTTTATGCTTGAGATAATAAAAAGCTTCTATTGAAAGAAGCCCCCGGTTATGGTGGGGTGTGTACATTTAAGGATGTGTACCCCTCACGTGTGCGGCTTACCCAAACACATGCTAGAAGTCGTATAAAGAAACGAAAAGAAAAAGGGAAAAAAGAAAAAGGAGAAAAAGGTAATGAACAATGTGTCCGGACTTAGGCGTAGAATCTTCGGAGTCTGGCTGCGTTCCATGGTTCGGCTCCAAGCGATTGTCCGATGCATTGCGAAGGCGATAGGCTCCTCCAGTAAGAACTTCATCTATAATGAAGGGACCCTCCCATTTGGGCTTGAGCTTGTCCTTTTTCTTCTCTGGTAGGCGTAGAACGAGTTCACCGACATTATAAGTCTTAGCCCGCACTTCTCTGCTTTGGTATCTTCGAGGTTGTTGTTGATAGAATGCGGAACGGGCTTTTGTGACGTCGCGCTCCTCCTCCAGACCATCTAAGTTGTCCTGCCGATCGAGCTCGGCCTCTCTCTCCTCATACATGCGCACTCGAGGTGAGTCATGAGTAATATCGCAGGGCAAGACAGCCTCTGCACCATACACCATGAAGAACGGTGTGTATCCGGTCGTACGATTGGGTGTGGTCCGCATCCCCCAGAGTACGGAGTCGAGCTCCTCAACCCAGTGTTTATCCGACTCCTTTAGGGATCGCACTAGTCTTGGTTTAATGCTGCTCATTATCAGGCCATTGGCCTGTTCGACTTGATCATTTGTTTGAGGGTGATATACAGAGGCATAATCTAGCTTGATGCTCGGATTAGCACACCAAGTTTTTACCTCATC
Source organism: Aegilops longissima (assembly GCA_021605205.1). Classification (NCBI taxonomy): domain Eukaryota; kingdom Viridiplantae; phylum Streptophyta; class Magnoliopsida; order Poales; family Poaceae; genus Aegilops; species Aegilops longissima. The sequence continues at coordinate 76,722,516 of CM038679.1, forward strand.
GGCTGTAAAGTTAGAGCCGTTGTAAGTGATGATGTTGTACGGGACAGCATAACAGTGTACGACACTGGATATGAAATCTATCACTGGTCCAGCTTCAGCCGTTTTAACTGGTTTGGCCTTTATCCACTTAGTGAATTTATCTACCATAACCAGCAGGTATTTTTTTCTTATGGCTTCCCCCTTTAAGGGGCCCGACCATGTCTAGCCCCCAGACCGCGAAAGGCCAAGTAATGGGGATTGTTCGTAGGGCAGTAGGCGGCATATGGCTTTGATTGGTGAAAAGCCGGTATCCAACACGGACGAGATCTTGTGCATCTGCTTGGTTCATGGGCCAGTAAAAGCTAGTACAGAAGGCCTTACTTAGAAGGGCCCGAGTTACGGCGCGATGGCCGCCAAGACCGGCATGGATTTCGGCCAAGAGCTGCCGCCCCTCCTCTTCGGAGATACATCTTTGAAGGCCTCCGGTAACACTTTTCTTGTAGAGTTCTCCTTCATGAACCTTGTAGGCTTTCGATCATCGAACAATACAACGAGCCTCGTTCTGGTCCTTAGGGAGCTGCCGCCTATTAAGGTAGGCCAGGGAGGGTTCGGTCCATGGAGCGATTATCGCCATGATTACGTGGGCGGAAGGCGTTGGTTCTGTGCCTGAGCCCCCGATGATATCCGAGTCGAGTTCGGCATCAGGGGGTGTGATCGGCGACGGACTGATGTTCCCGCTCTCGTCCTGCCATAGCACGGATGGTGTCGGTGTCAAAACCGGCGGATCTCGGGTAGGGTGTAACGACCAAACCTCGAAGGATTTGAGTCTCTGTGCTTACCGTGCTAGTCCCTAGATCGAACTCGCTAGCACACACAGTATAGATGAATACCAGAATAGCAAGTGCATCATTTATTACAACGTATGATCCAGAATGTATAAAATAAAACAACCTGCATAGCACTTGGCTAGCTTTATTCAATCAAACAGCGGAAAGTAGCAGAAAATAACGATGAGTCCCATCATAGCCCATCGGCGATCTTTGAGTGCAGATCGCGACCCTAACGGTACCTTACTCTTCGTTCGAATATCCTGCAACATGAGGCGTTGCAGCCATATAGGTCAATACTTGGAATGTATTGGCAAGTTACACAGGAGTAATAATATAGCAGACCTACATGTATATGCATAGTACAACAAAGGAAGGCTCGATGGTTTATTTTTGCAGAAAGCTGATTTTATCCTCATAACTACCTAACAGTCAAATTTTTATTTAGTTCTTTATTACTACAATTAAATGCACAAGGTTGAGTTGGCAAAATCAACTCCAACCTGCCCATTATTAAGTTGCCACAAATATTATTAAGTGTCACATCTGTCAAGATCATCCAACAACTGTAATGGCATAGTGGCTCAGATTTACCCATAACCGGGGGCACGGCTAATCATGATTAGTTTTAATACTCTGCAGAGTTTTGTACGCTTTACCCACTGGACCTGTAACATCCCAAATTTTCAATTTGGAATGTTATACATTAGGTCATCATGCATATCATATTTTCTCGCATTTCTCTGATCCTAGAAAATTTCACGCAACTCAAGGACCCTCGGAGAGAGTTGGAGATTTCATTATTTTCATATTTGGGATTTCTCAAATTTTGAAAATAGGATCATTTGGATTTATTTAATTATCTTCATAAGTTTTTCCGATAAAAAAATTAAGAGAGGGAATAATATGACTTTCCCAACGTTTAGGAAAAATGAAGATTTAATGAATAAATCAAATTTTGGTTTTCGAAAATTTATTTGCTTTAGGGAAAAAAATGAGTATTTTAAAAATATGCATTTTTGCCCCGCTCTAAAGTTCATTTTGTTCGACTCATTATTTTCATATTTGGAGTTCGTTTGTGCGACCCAGCCGGCCCATTGCCCAACCGCCATGCCCAGCCCGCCTCCCTCACATGGCCATGGAGGAGCCTCCACAAGACGCCGAGTCCGGCTCGGACCGCCGACCCCGCCGCCGTTGCCCCCTCCCAAGGCACCGAGCCCCCTCCTTATAACCCCGCCGCCCCCTCTCCCTCATCCCGCCCTTGCCGCCGCCCTCAACCCGAGCCGCCGCCAGCTTGAAGGCCGCCGCCGCCTCCTGCCGCCGCCGCCGCCCTCGCCACCCGTCGACCCGCCGCCACCACCGCCCATCGCCCGACCCGCGGAGGCAGAGCCCTTGGCGACTTCACGGAGGTAGCCACCTCGCCGCCCCGATCCGGTTTTATTCTTCATTCATTGTTCGGTTTTAAAAAAAACCCTAGATCGGTTTATTTTTTTTGGTTTTATTATTTAGTGAACGTTCACCGACCCGTTCGTTTTAATGAACGTGTTCGTCGGGTTAGTTTTTGTTAACGAACGTCCGTCGTTTTAACTGTTCGTCGTTTTTCTTTTAATCGGATTTAATCCATTATTTTCCGAATTTGATTTCTGATTCAATTTTCAAATCTGTTTATTTTCTCGCTCGTTTATCGGAATCAGGTGATTCAAGCGCCTGGAGTTTCGTTACGAAACCGCCGTTCCGACTAACCTACTTAAACAAAGTTTTGCTACTGTAGAATTTGACCTAGTTTCAAATTGCTAAAACCGAGTCATTCTCTCTCGACTTTCGACTTTCGTTGCTTTATTTGATTCGATTCTTTTGCAACCAGGGTTCTTAAGTTGAACTCTCTGGTTAGGTCTTTTATTCGAGATTTCCCTGTGCATTTGATGAGTACTTATTGTATGCTTGTTGTTTGTCTGCGTTAGATCACCCGGAGTGCGCCGCTTGTTACTTCGAATCTCTAGGTCTCATGGATCATCGAGCAAGGCAAGTAACACTTGATCATACCTTTTCTACTACCCAGTTTTATTGCATTAGATCAAACCTCAAACACTTGCATGTTTAGGATCAACTTAAATTGTGGGATGGGAAGTAGATTGAGGTAGTACCTATTACTGTTTTCTTATGAAACCTTGGGAGTTACTTCTCGTTTGCTTTTATGCCATGCTATGCTAGTAGGCGTGGATTGGGTGAGTGAATATCCATGACAGATGTGAGATTGTTAATTAATGGTTTATCTAAGGTGGCAACCTAAACACACATCTGGGTGGATTGAGGCACTGGTTTCTATCAGACTTACTGTATTTCTTGGACCGCCACCCTGGCTCTAAGGGATCATAAGATTATTCAAGCTGAAACTTCCGTGTGCAGCCACAAGCCAATTATGGGCTCTGGCGTAGTTGACTAAGTTGTGCGAACTCTTACGGGTAGGCTAGCTGATGTAGGGGATGTAGGTTGGTACGGTCTACCCACATGTAAGGTGTTAGTGCTTACGAAAGACTATGTCTCGGTCATCCGTTTCTCAAACACCATGTAGTCACGAGAACCAAGCGGAGGCGATTGAGTCTTGTGGGGAAAAGTCATAAACCTCTGCAGAGTGTATAAACTAATCATGATTAGCCGTGTCCCCGGTTATGGACGTTTTGAGTATCTAGTACTTGAATATCATGTGAATCTCAACATGTTACTTCTAGTAAATGTTATTGGGTTTTGATGAGTACTTTTAATTGGGATTGAGGATCTGTCAACCATTCTCAATGTTTAACAACCACCATGATAGTTAAATAAAATTATTCCTTTGTTGTAGGGAAAAACTAGCTTTATGCAAAATGTAACCATAGAGCTTTACCACCAGCCATATATGCATGTAGTATAGGCTTATTCCTTCATTACTCTCTATGTGTTACATTGCCAAAGATATTCCATGTGACAATTTTTGGGCTGCAACTTTCATGTTGAGACTTTTCGAACGACAGTAAGGTGTTAGGTCGTGGTTCTATACTCGGTGATGCCGATGGAGTTGATGGACTCACTTATCTTCCAAGCCTTCCACTGTTATTATTAGATGGCCTTAAGCCATATTATTGTAATAAGTTCCCTTGTGGACAACGTTGTAATAAGTGTGTGATTGCTACTCGCTATAAATCCTTCAAAGTCTTGTGTGGTGTCGGCATTCTTGATCCAGGATGACACTGAGCACAGAGACTTGATCCATTCGGTCTGGTCGCTCACAGAGATGGTATCGAGCCAGGTTGACTGTTAGGACACGACCACTAAGTTAAAGCCATAGATCACTACTCTCTTCCCATTTTCTAACTCCTCATCTTTTCTACTCTTTAGGATGACGGACGCGAAGATCAAGTACACCCAACCAGATGGAGGCACACCTTTTGGATTCCACTTGAAAGAAGTCACCAAGTACTTGAACATTGGACTACCCAGCTTCACCGGAACTTTCAATGCCACTCTGCCTGAAGAGGAGCGCTGGAAGATTCAAGCTCACGTTCCAGGAAGGACATTCGCCCCAATCACCAAGCCTATAGATAGTGTTTTGATTGCACCAACTTGGAGTGCAGGAAAGAGCATGGCAGCTCACATCACCATGGGACGCATTGGAGAAGTTTATCAAGAAGACCTCAAGGACACTATCTACCAGATTTGCGGACGCCGAGATGACCAATGGGACATAGTCAGCACCAAGAAGGATAGATCCATTGCAGCTTTCATCCAGAGTTAAACCAGCACATTCGACGCCGGAGAACCAGATGTGCAATGATATGTTGGAGTTGCGAATGCAAAGGAAGGATCATCGAAATTGAAGAAGAACTAAAGACTACACGCAAGGACTACATGGACGAGATCGTAGCTCTAGCGAGACACAATAACGATCTTAAGTACGAGATCGAAGAACTCAAGAAGAAGTTGGCGCTCAGGAATGAAGACCAGTATGTCAGTTGCCCAAGCGACTACATCAACATCGACGACACCGATTCGGATCCAAGTGAACCCGACTTTGAAGACGAAGCTGGAGCAGACATCATGGAGTCTTCCACCGGTTCAAATTAATAGAAGTCCCCCACATATTAGTAGTATTCCCTCCATGTAAACATTATAGTACACGCACTTTTGCGATAGTTAGATTGTTGTAAGCCCTTTGTTTGATTGAATGAAGTGATTTTGTGTGTTTTGCTCATGAGCATTTGGGTAGTGATTCCTTAGACCTCATTCTATTCTTAATTTCTCATCTTTTCTAAACCCATCGATGCCTCAGAGACGCGACCCGGGTTCGTTTTCCGCCAGAGATCACCCAATTGATTCAGCAGCAGAACACCCTGATTCAAACATTGGTGCAGAACCAGGGCAACAACAACAACAACAACAACAACAACAACAACAACAACAACAACCCACCACCACCACCACCCGCGGATCACTTGACTCGTTTCCTTAGACTGAATCCGCCGGTGTATTCCAGTAGCACCGAGCCGATTGTAGCAGATGATTGGCTCCGCAAGATAGGAAGGGAGTTGACCACTGCAGGATGCATGATGGAGAAAGAGTGAAGTTTGCAGCACACCAGCTTGAAGGACCGCAGCAGACATGGTGGGAGAATTTACAGCCACTTACCCCGTAGACAAGGTCACATGGGATCGTTTCAACAAGCTTTTCAGCCTTGCCCATGTTTCAGCAGGAGCCATGGCCATGAAGAAGCGTGAGTTTAGCAACTTACGCCAAGGAGGAAGGACTGTTGGCAAGACGTAGATGATTTTAGTAAGTTAGCACGTTATGCCCCGGATGACGCTACAGACGCTGCTAAGGGAGAAGTTTCTAGAAGGACTGAATGATGAGTTCACATGCCGTTGATGGTAGCAAGTTTCAACAACTACCAGGAGTTGGTAGACCGAGCCCTCATGATTGAAGGAAGCAGCAGAAGAATTGAGAACTGCAAGCGGAAGTATGGACAGGGAAGTATAACTCGAGCTCAGCAGAAGCCTCGTTATACCCCTAAATCAGGAATTCAGTTTCAAAGATACCCATGGAGGAGGTAATTCGCATAACCATAATGGCGCTAAGAATGGGAACGGGAATGGAGGAAGCAATGGACAGAATCGCACCAACCCGTCAACACTATCCAAGGTAGACCTGAGTCACATCACTTTCTTTAAGTGCCGCAAGATCGGGCATTATGCAAATGACGCCTGAAGGCGAATGGAAATGGCAATGGAAGCTCGAAAGAAGCCCAACCCTTTCAACAGGGGACGGGTGAACCACATTGATGTGGAAGAGGTTGAAGATCAGCCCGATCAAGAATCGGTAAGTTTTTGGTTAAGTCATTTATCGCAGTTGTTCTTTTCGATCTTTGGTGCATCGCATTCATACATATCAAGGGATTTGTGGATAAGTACAAATTACCGACCCAAGCCCTTAGGTCACCCATGCTAGTAACCTCACCCGGAGCAGAATACATGGCTAGTAAATGGTGTGATCGACTGCCATTAAGGATTGGACACTATGTTTTCCCCTCAGACCTAATAGTTCTGGAATCCCAAGGATTGGATGTGATATTAGGAATGGATTGGTTATCAAAGTATGGAGGGAACATAGATTGCACCACAAAGTCAATTTTGCTCACCACACCAGAAGGAAGGAGGATCAAGTATGTATCACGGCATGAGCCGAGAAGAGCGCAAGTGAATTGCCTATCAGGAGTTGTGCAGGAAGAAGTACCAGTGGTAAAGGAATTTCCTGATGTATTTCCGGAAGAGTTGCCAGGAATGCCACCGGATAGAGACATTGAGTTTTGATCGAGCTCTTGCCAGGAACAGGCCCGATATCGAAGCGACCGTACAGGATGCCCGCACAGGATTTGGCGGAGATCAAGAAGCAGATTAAGGAACTATTGGATAAAGGTTTTATTCGCCCAAGTTCTTCACCTTGGGGATCACCCGTATTGTTAGTGGGGAAGAAGGATGGATCGTTGAGAATGGTTGTTGATTATCGTGGATTAAATGAAGTAACAATCAAGAACAAGTACCCACTACCTATGATAAATGATCTGTTTGATCGTTTGCAAGGAGCTAAAGTGTTTTCCAAGATCGATTTGCGATCAGGGTACCATCAGTTGAAGATTCGGGAGCAAGACATACCCAAGACAGCGTTTACCACGAGATATGGACTGTATGAGTATACCGTTATGTCATTTGGACTGACTAACGCACCAGCCTATTTCATGAACCCGATGAACAAAGTGTTTATGGAGTTTTGGATAAGTTAAATCGTGGTGTTCATTGATGACATTTTGATTTTCTCAAGAATGAAGAGGAACACAAGGAACATTGGCGATTGGTTTTGGAGAAACCGAGGAACACCAGTTGTATGCCAAGTTCAGCAAGTGTGAGTTTTGGCTAAAGGAAGTTGGATTTCTCGGACATGTTATATCCGGAGAAGGAATACCGATTGACCCCACAAAGGTTGAGACCAGAACCAAATGGGAAGCACCAACGACAGTTGGAGAGATTCGAGTTTCCTTGGACTCGCAGGATACTACCAAGATTCATTGAGAATTTCTCAAGGATTGCAAAGCCTATGATGAATTGTTGAAGAAGGATAACAAATTCATATGGACCGAGGACTGTGAGGCAAGTTTTCGGAGTTGAAGAAAAGATTGGTTACCTCACCGGTTTTAATATTGCGGATCAAACCAGGGATTATGAGGTGTATTGCACGCTTCACGCCGAGGACTTGGAGCAGTGCTTATGCAGGAAGGAAGAGTTGTTTCAGATGCTTCACGACAACTTAAGCCTCACGAGTTAAATTATGCCACACATGATTTGGAATTAGCAGCCGTTGTGCATGCATTGAAGACATGGAGGCATTTTCTCATTGGAAATCATTGTGAAGTATATACGGATCATAAGAGTTTGAAATACATTTTTACACAGAAGGAATTAAATCTCAGACAGAGGAGATGGTTAGAGCTTATCAAGGATTATGATATGAGATTGCATTATCACCCCGGAAAGGCTAATGTCGTAGTAGACGCATTGAGCCGTAAGAGCCATGTCAATACCCTAATGATGGGAGGGATACCCAATGAGTTAGCCGAGGACCTTCGAGAGCTACGTTTGGAAATAGTTCCGAGAGGCTATATAGCAGCATTGGAGATTCAGTCAACACTAATGGACAAAATCAGAGAAGCCCAAAAGGCAGATAAGGAAGTTACCTCTATAAAGGAGAAAATGAGCAAGGGAAAAGCAAAAGGATTTCGTGAGGATGAGCACGATACCCTATGGTTTGAAGACCGTGTTTATGTGCCCAATAACCCAGAGATCAGGAAGTTGATTTTGCAAGAAGCTCATGATTCACCCTATTCGATTCACCCAGGAAATACCAAGATGTATTTGGATTTGAAGAATACTTTCGGTGGACCGGAATGAAGAAGGATATTGCGGAGTATGTAGCAGTTTGCGATGTATGTCGAGAGTAAAGGCGAACATCGAAGCCAGCAGGATTGTTACAACCATTGCCGATACCGAATGGAAGTGGGATAAACTAGGCATGGATTTCATCACAGGTTGCCAAAGACTCGCTCAGGATATGACTCGATTTGGGTTATAGTCGATCGCTTGCGAAGGTAGCTCATTTTATTCCGATCAAGACTACCTATAGCAGTGCTAAGTTGGCAAGGATATACATGACCAGAATTGTGTGTTTACACGGAGTTCCGAGGAGTATTGTATCGGATAGAGGAACCCATTTTACCTCAAAGTTTTGGAACCGGTTACACGAAACATTGGGAACCGATCGAGTTGAAGACAGCTTTCCACCCACGACCGATGGATGATCGAGAGAGTCAATCAGATTTTGGAGGATATCTTTGAGAGCTTGTGCACAAGATTATGGATCTAGTTGGGATGATAATTTGCCGTATGCAGAGTTTTCTTATAATAACAGATTACCAAACCAGCTTGAAGATGGCACCTTCGAGGCTCAGATGGAAGAAGATGCAGGACACCGTTGTCATGGGACTAAACCGAGATCGCCAATTGTTTGGACCAGATTTGATTAAGGAGTCTGAGCGAAGGTTAAACTGATTCGAGATAGGCTCAAGGTAGCCCATCCGCATGTAAGAGCTATGCAGATTCAAAGCGCAAGGCGATTGAGTATGAAGTCGGAGAGAGTATATCTTAGAGTATCCCCGCCGAGGAGTTAAGCGTTTTGGAGTTAAAGGAAAATTAGCACCCCGTTTTGTTGGACCGTATAAGATTTTGCAACGCATGGGAGAAGTTGCTTATAAGCTGGAATTGCCAGAAGGACTGTCAGGAGTTCATGATGTATTCCATGTTTCTCAGCTGAAGAAATGTCACCCCGAGATAGCAGAGATCCCGTTAAGAGACACAGTGCCACTGGAAGCAATTCAGTTGAAGGATGACTTAACATATGAGGAAAAGCCGGTTAAGATTCTCGATTATGCCAGCAGAGTTACTCGCAACAAGGTTATCAAGTTTTGCAAAGTTCAGTGGAGCCACCACACTGAAGATGAAGCCACCTGGGAAAGAGAGGAAGTTTTGCTCAAGGACCACCCTCACCTATTTTCTAGCCAACCCGAATCTCGAGGGCGAGATTCATCTTAAGGGGGTAGGTTTGTAACATCCCAAATTTTCAATTTGGAATGTTATACATTAGGTCATCATGCATATCATATTTTCTCGCATTTCCCTGATCCTAGAAAATTTCACGCAACTCAAGGACCCTCGGAGAGAGTTGGAGATTTCATTATTTTCATATTTGGGATTTCTCAAATTTTGAAAATAGGATCATTTGGATTTTAAAAATATGCATTTTTGCCCCGCTTTAAAGTTCATTTTGTTCGACTCATTTTTAGGAGTCGGGGAAAATTAATTTTATTTAATTTGGAGTTCGTTTGGTTTTATTTTAAATTCGTTTAGTTTTATTTTTTTATAAAAATCGCGCCGCCCACTTTGGGCTAAGGGCACAGCCTGCCCAACCGCCTCCCCTCAAGGCGCCCTGGAGGAGCCCGCCGCATCACGCCACAGAGTCCGGCTCGGACCCGCCGACCCCGCCGCCGTTGCCCCCTCCCCAAGGCACCGAGCCCCCCCTCCTTTATAACCCCGCCCCCTCTCCCTCATCCCGCCTGGCCGCCGCCTCCTCAACCCGAGCCGCCGACGCCGCCGCCCCTCGCCACCCGTCGACCCGCCGCCCCACCGCCCGTCGCTGACCCGCGGGAGGCGGAGTTCCTTGGCGGCTCGCCGAGGTAGCCACCTCGCCCGATCCGGTTTTATTCTTCGTTCGTTGTTCGTTTTTTAAAAACCCTAGATCGGTTTATTTTTTTTGGTTTTATTATTTAGTGAACGTTCACCGACCCGTTCGTTTTAATGAACGTGTTCGTCGGGTTAGTTTCTATTAACGAACGTCCGTCGTTTTAACTATTCGTCGTTTTTCATTTAATCGGATTTAATCCGTTATTTTCCGAATTTGATTTCTGATTCAATTTTCAAATCTGTTTATTTTCTCGCTCGTTTATCGGAATCAGGTGATTCAAGCGCCTGGAGTTTCGTTACGAAACCGCCGTTCCGACTAACCTACTTAAACAAAGTTTTGCTACTGTAGAATTTGACCTAGTTTCAAATTGCTAAAACCGAGTCGTTCTCTCTCGACTTTCGACTTTCGTTGCTTTATATGATTCGATTCTTTTGCAACTAGGGTTCTTAAGTTGAACTCTCTGGTTAGGTCTTTTATTCGAGATTTCCCTGTGCATTAGATGAGTACTTATTGTATGCTTGTTGTTTGTCTACGTTAGATCACCCGGAGTGCGCCGCTTGTTACTTCGAATCTCTAGGTCTCGCGGATCATCAGCAAGGCAAGTAACACTTGATCATACCTTTTCTACTACCCAGTTTTATTGCATTAGATCAAACCCTCAAACACTTGCATGTTTAGGATCAACTTAAATTGTGGGATGGGAAGTAGATTGAGGTAGTACCTATTACCTGTTTTCTTATGAAACCTTGGGAGTTACTTCTACGTTTGCTTTTATGCCATGCTATGCTAGTAGACGTGGATTGGGTGAGTGAATATCCATGACAGATGTGAGATTGTTAATTAATGGTTTATCTAAGGTGGCAACCTAAACACACATCTGGGTGGATTGAGGCACTGGTTTCTATCAGACTTGCTCTGTATTTCTTCGGACCGCCACCTGTGCTCTAAGGGATTATAAGATTATTCAAGCTGAAACTTTCGTGTGCAGCCACAAGCCAATTATGGGCTCTGGCGTAGTTGACTAAGTTGTGCGAACTCTTACGGGTAGGCTAGCTGATGTAGGGGATGTAGGTTGGTACGGTCTACCCACATGTAAGGTGTTAGTGCTTCTGAAAGACTATGTCTCGGTCATCCGTTTCTCAAACACCATGTAGTGCGAGAACCAAGCGGAGGTGATCGAGTCTTGTGGGGAAAAGTGCGCAAACCTCTGCAGAGTGTATAAACTAATCATGATTAGCCGTCTCCTCGGTTATGGACGTTTTGAGTATCTAGTACTTGAATATCATGTGAATCTCAACATGTTACTTCTAATAAATGTTATTGGGTTTTGATGAGTACTTTTAATTGGGATTGGGGATGATGTCAACCATTCTCAATGTTTAACAACCACCATGATAGTTAAATAAAATTATTCCTTTGTTGTAGGGAAAAACTAGCTTTATGCAAAAATGTAACCATAGAGCTTTACCACCGGCCATATATGCATGTAGTATAGGCTTATTCCTTCATTACTCTCTATGTGTTACATTGCGGCATATTCCATGTCTGACCGTTTTGGCTGCAACTTTCATGTTGCGACTTTTCGAATTGACAGTAAGGTGTTAGGTCGTGGTTCTATACTTTCGATGGACTCACTTATCTTCCAAGCCTTCCGCTGTTATTATTAGATGGCCTTAAGCCATATTATTGTAATAAGTTCCCTTGTGGACAACGTCGTAATAAGTGTGTGATTGCTACTCTGCTATAAATCCTTCAAATCTTGTGTGGTGTCGGCATTCTCGATCCAGGGATGACACTGAGCACAGAGACTTGATCCATTCGGGTCTGGTCGCTACAGGACCCAATCCGAAGATTGAGACAAAGTCTTTCAGAAGAGGTTTCCTTATCCACCGACGCCACATCCCACCTACATATGCTACATCTCACGACGACCTTTATGGGCAAGGGTTCCAACAACCGATCAACTAAGCGAGCCCATATAGCGGTGGCCGCACATGGAAGCTACTAGTCACTAAGTCTGTATGATCTTTTGAACCTGGGTGGCATTCCACTTAGGGTGCACTCTCATGAGCGCATGGCCTTAGAAAAGGTGCAAGACCCCATGATGCCTTCCCTCAACACCAAGCAATACCACTTCCGCCGAGAGGTGAATTAAATCCTTAATTACTACTCATTTTAGTTATGTATATAATCCTCACATAACCTCAATGGATACATGAACCACCCCCATCTACAAAGCATAGCAAACTACAACTACCACGATTTGCAAAAGACGGGAAAATAGCTCAACAGCATAGCCAACATATATAATACTCCTATACATGCATATATTCATAGTGTGATATAACTACATGCATAGAAAATAATAGGTAAAGGATGATCAACATGTAACTTGCCTTGGTTCTGGTTCACAAAGTCACACTCCTGACAATAGCTCGCGTCGCACTCCGGACAATCTACACGTTTCACACAATTCAACAAATCAATTACCGGAACACGAATAGAACCAAAACAAAACCAACAGCAAGCAAATCATTTTGAAAACTCAGCAACAGAATCTTAACATCACCTAAATTGCACTACGGTCACAATGCAAAAAGAATCACTCGATTCCGATAAACGGTTTGAGAGTTACGGCCTCCGGAAGATTTGATTCAAATTCAAACGAATTCAAATTTGAACAGTGCAAACATGTGCAAAGTTGGTACTATGATAATGTGCTGATTTTTGTGAGTGCGTAGGAAAAAGAATTACCTAAATTGGACATGTAGGTTAAAAGATATAGCTAGTTGAAGTTTTAGCTGAAATCTGAAAAGAAAACAAAAGGAAGCAGAAAACAACGAAACCCCCGGTCTCAGAGCGACTCGTATGCGTGCCCTCAGAAAACTGCCACGTGCAAGTGCGAAATTGGTTGGGTGCGTGTGCTCACCCGAAGACAGAGGAAAACGAAGGCGGCCTCGGGCGTTGGCAGCGGCGCTTCTCCGGCGGGTTTCCGGCGAAGCCAAGGCTACGGGCGGGTGCGGTGTGGAGTGGCGGAGGTGGTGGTGTTGTTCAACGGCGGCGAGGCGGACTGTGACGGCGGCGGTGAAGACCTGAACGCGGCGAGTCCGGCGAAGTCGGGCGTCGGTGGCGGCGTCGTCCTGGTGCGCTGCAGGTTAACTCGAGGTGTCAAACGAGTGCGGCGTAGAGAGGGGGTTTGAACGGTGACAATTGGAGCGGCCGGGCGTCCTTACGGCGGTGGATTCGGACGGTCAACGACGGGGGCGGCTGAAGCTCCTCCGTGAGATCCGATTTGCCCCAGGCTCACGCGTGCGGCAACAGGAGACGGGGAAAAGGGCTGCGGGGTTCCTCGCGGAGGTTGGCTCGCGTGCGGTGCCCTGAAAGGTCACGGGGTCGAACAGGGGCGCAGATCGACTCGGGCTTGGGCGCGGCTGCGCGTTTTGCGGCACATCGGTCTCCGGCTCGGGGAAGAGGACGAACAGGCGCGGGGCCCGTTAGTCAGTGGCTGGAGGCGAGCTAGCGGGCTGGGCATGCAGTCGCTACGCGTACCGATTCGGTCGGCTAGGCTGGGTCGCGGCTGTGCGGGGTTAGGTGGGCCGCGGTGCTGGGCCGCGTTGCTGGGCCGTGGCGGCGAGCTGGGCCGTGCAGTGCGCTGCGGTGCTGCGCTGCGTTTTTCTTTTTTTAAAACAAAAACTACAGCAGCAAAACTAAAAATAAATAAAATAAAATACACAATATAAATTCTAAATAAAAATACCTAGACACACAGTAAAAATAGCTCTACAGCTATAAACTACAGGAACACTAGTTCCAACTCTAATGCAATTTTGTAAAATAATTTTGATGCAATAGGCCACTCAAACAGCAATAAAACAAACAAATAAAATATTTTGAAGATCACAAAGATTACCAGAACATATCATATGAACTGGAAATAATATTCTGCACATTATGAGCATTTTTAAAATAGGGAAGAAGTCATGTTATCTCCACTCCAAATAAATTGCCTTTTGTTACATAATGATTCAAATATTCTGAAAAAGCGAATAATGCAATAAAAATATGATATGCATATGAATGATATATTAACATCCTAATTTAGGAAAATTGGGATGTTACAAACCTACCCCCCTTAAGATGAATCTCGCCCTCGAGATTCGGGCTGGCTAGCAAATAGGTGTGGGTGATCCCGCTCGAGATCTTCCTCTCGTTCCTGTGTAGCTTCCTCCTCGTATGATGATCCCATGAACCTTGCATAACTTGATTGTCTTGGTGCGAGTAACTCTCTCTGCTGTCTCCAGAATCTTAATAGGCTTCTCCTCATAAGTCAAATCACTCTCCAATTGAATTGCCTCAAGTGGCATCGTGTCCCTCAATGGAACATCCATCATCTCTGCATGGCACTTCTTCAACCGAGATACATGAAACACATCATGAACTCGACAAGGATTCTCGCAACTCCAGCTGATAAGCTACCTCTCCTCTATGCTCCAAGATCTTGTAAGGTCCCACAAAACGTGGTGCTAACTTACCCTTGATTCCAAACCTTTTAATTCCAAGAAGTGGTGAAACTCGAAGGTATGCACGGTCTCCTACCTCATATGTCACCTCCTTACGTTTTGCATCTGCATAACTCTTCCGCTCGGACTGTGCTATCTTCACACGTCACGAATCAATTTGACCTTCTCCTCAAAGATCTCGATCAAGTCTGGTCCAAAGAATTGACGCTCCAATCTCATCCCACATCAACGGTGTCCTGCACTTCCTACCATACAATACCTCAAATGGTGCCATCTTCAGACTAGCCTGATAACTGTTATTATATGAAAACTCTGCATAAGGTAAATTATCGTCCCAAGCTGGACCCATAGTCCAAAGCACAAGCTCTCAACATATCCTCCAAAATCTGATTTACCCTCTCTCATCGCCCATACATGCGTGGATGGAAAGCTGCATCTTGAACTCCAACCTGGTGCCCAAGGATTCATGCAACCGACGCCAAAATTTAGATGTGAACTGAGTACCTCTATCGAAACTACCTTCCTTGGAACTCCATGCAGACAAACAATTTTAGACATATAAATCTTTGCTAGCTGAGCTTTGGTATAAGTAGTCTTTACCGGGATGAAGTGAGCAACTTTAGTCAAACGATCAACAACTACCCAAATAGAATCATAACTGACCGTGTCCCGGTAGACCTGTAATGAAATCCATACCAATCTCATCCCACTTCCAATCAGGTATAGGCAATGGCTGTAACAAACCTGCTAGTCTCTGATGTTCTGCTTTAACTCTCTGGCACACATCACATGTTGCAATATACCCAGCAATTTCCCTCTTCAAGCTAGGCCACCAAAATCTTTCCCTCAAATCGAAATACATCTTAGTATTACCTGGGTGAATAGAATAAGGTGAATCATGCGCCTCTTGAAGAATCAACTTCCTGATATCTGCATCTTGAGGTACACAAATACGCTTCTCAAACCATATGGCTCCATGTTCATCCTCATGGAAACCTTCTGCCTTACCTTTAGCCATATTCTCTTTTATCTCAGCAATCTCCTTATCACCCTTTTGAGCTTCCCTGATCCTGTCAAGCAAAGTAGGCTTTACCTCAAGTGTTGCCAAATATCCCTTAGGAACCATCTCCAACCTGAGATTCCTAAACTGTTCACATAACTCAGGTGGCATATTATCAATACTAATTGCATTAGCATGGCTCCTACGACTCAATGCATCAGCAACAACATTAGCCTTACCAGGATGATACTGCACATTCAAATCATAATCCTTAATAAGCTCCAACCATCTCCTCCTTCGAGGTTCAAATCCTTCCGAGTAAAAATATACTTCAAGCTCTTATGATCAAGTAAATATATCACAACGATTACCAATAAGGTATGGCCTCCAAGTTTTCAATGCATGCACTGGCGAGGCTAACTCCAAATCATGTGTAGGATAATTATGCTCATGATTCTTAAGTCGACGTGAAGCATAAGAAACAACTTTACCTTCCTGCATCAAAACACTCCCAAGTCCTTGATGAGAAGCATCACAATATACCGGAAGTCCTTATGTATGTCCAGCGAGTTAAAACTGGTGTTTGTAACCAAACGCCGCTTCAATTCACGAAAGCTGGCTTCACATTCATCGGTCCAAACAAACTTCTTCTCCTTCTTCAACAATTCAGTCATAGGCTTTGCAATTTTGAAAAGTTCTCAATAAACCTCCTGTAATAACCTCGCAAGGCCCAAAAGCTGCGAATCTCCCCAAGCGTCGTGGGTGTCTCCCACTCAGAATCGCAGCAACCTTAGATGGATCAACTGCAACTCCATTACCCGACACAACATGTCCAAGGAATGCTACCTCATCCAGCCAAAACTCACATTTGCTGAACTTGGCATACAAGCGATGTTCCTCAATTTCTCCAATACCAAGCACGCAAATGCACCTCATGCTCTTGCTTATTCTTGGAGAACACCAATATATCATCAATGAAAACAACCACAAATTTATCCAAGAACTCCATAAACACCTTGTTCAACATATTCATGAAGTATGCAGGAGCATTAGTCAATCAAATGACATAACGGTATATTCATACAACCCATACCTCATAGTAAAAGCAGTCTTTGGAATATCTTGCTCACGAATCTTTAATTGATGATAACCGAGCGAAGATCAATCTTAGAAAACACAGTAGCTCCTTCCAACTGGTCAAACAGATCATTTATCATAGGCAAAGGATACTTATTCTTAATGGTTACCTCATTAGAGAAGCGATAATCAACACACATCCTCAAGGTCCCATCCTTCTTCTCCACAAACAAAGCTGGAGCTCCCCAAGGTGATGAACTTGGGCGAATAAATCCTTGTGCCTGCAATTCTCTTATCCGCTTCTTCAATTCCTCCAACTCTTGAGGAGGCATTCTATCTGATCTCTTTGCAATAGGTCCGAGGTTCGGTATTAGATCAATGAGAAACTCAATATCTCTATCGGTGGCATACAGCAACTCCTCCGAAACACATCTGGATAATCTCTCTGGCGGCACCCTTCCAGGCTACCCCCTTAAGAGAGTTCACCTACACTGATTACGCTTATACTTACACAGATATTTGATTCTCTTCCCTCTGGTGCCTTCGAGAGTAATAGATCGTGGCACAATCAATACGACCTTTATATAACTGCAACCAATCCATAGCCAAAATAATATCCAGACCTTGTGACTTTAATATAATCAAATCCATAGGAAAATCATGTTTTCCAATAGACAAAGTCAACTGATGGCAACCAACACCTGCTATCATCTCAGCTCCTGGGGAACTCACTCTAATAGGCATACTAAGTGTTTTGGTTGGCAATCCATGTTTATCAACAAATACCCTCGAAATAAAAGAATGCGATGCACCAGTATCAAAAAGAACAAGTGCAGGTACTGAGTTAATCAAGAACTTACCAATCACTGCATCAGGTTCATTGTAAACCTCCTCCACATTAACATGATTTACATGACCCTTTTGGAAGGGGTTTGGCTTGTTGGATCCCGAGTTCTTCGCCCGCGGGCAATCTGTGGCATAGTGCCCCATAGCCTTACACCTGAAGCACTGCACCTGACTCAAATCCCTTGGTGCACGTGTAACCTGGTGGTTCTGGTTATTGTTCCCTCCATTGCCATTACCATTACCATTACCATTACCTTTGCCATTGCCATTGTTACTCTTGTGCCCATTATGATGATGGTGGCCATTATGGTTGTGGCCATTCCTCCATGATGATTATGATCATTACCTCCATGATGATTATGTCCATTACCTCCATTACCATGATATGAAGTGCGTGGCCTGCTGTGGTCCTGAATTATACCTGTTATTGTTGTTGTACTTCCTCTTGCGATTCTCTATGGCCTGTTGCTTTCCTCCAACACAATGGCCTTATCAATTAGGTCCCGACAATTCCTAAAAGTGGCCTTTGTCAATTGAAGGCTCAACTCATCATTAAGGCCCTCCAAGAATTTCTCCCGCCTTAGCTGCATCGGTGTTAACATCATTAGGAGCATAACGTGCAAGATTATTAAATTCCTCCACATACGCATTAACGTGCGACCTCCTGGCGCAAGCTGCGAAATTCCTTCTTTTAGGACTCATAGCGCCAAAGAACACATGTGCAGCACGAAAAGCATCCTGGCGAGGCCATGTGATAGTAGCAATGGGATAAGTGACCAAGTAATTGTCCCACCAAGCTGCAGCAGGACCCTCCAACAAATGTGAGGCAAACCTCACCCTCTCCGTGATCTGTGCATCCAACCGTCTCTGTGTTCCTATTGACTGCACGGAGCCAATCATCAACCACAATAGGTTCAGAGGCGGAGAACCTCGAGGATTCAACCTCAAGAACACAGTAAGCATATCCTTTGGTGGAGGTGGCGGTGGATTGTTGTTGTTATTGTTGTTGTTCAGTTACGGACAAGCAACCGGATCAAGCGAGCCTGTCCCTGAAGCAACTGCTGCATGTATGGTGGTACATCATTGCCATTGTTGTCTCCTCCTGCAGCATTACGCCTATTATCACGCCTCGGCGGCATCTGGTGGGCAAGCATAGAAGAGTTATAGATATAATAGGGTCAAAGACTATGTATATATAAATATATTCTACCCATATGCATAATATGATCAAGCCAACCAAACACAACAACGAATAACACCAACAAACAAACAAACAACAAACAACAAACAATATGATAATATTATATATATATATAGTCAAATAATTTCGACACTAAGCAATTTAACAAACAGCTACCAATCAAGCAAACAATCTAGTGTCTTCATACCACGAAAGTGGGCATAATCAGATACGCTAACACGATAACGTTGCAATATAAAACAAACATGAATGGTGGTCTCAGCACTAGTTCCTACTTAACTATTCAAGATACTTGAGGGGGTTAACTAATAAACAGTAAGAAGTATAACCAGTTTATAAAATAATTTTTAGTCCTATGGCTTTTCTAATCCATTTTCTAGGGTCACGTCCTACAGTCAACACACTGCTCTGATGCCATCTGAAACGACCAAACCTCGAAGGATTTGAGTCTCTGTGCTTACCGTGCTAGTCCCTGGATCGAACTCGCTAGCACACACAGTATAGATGAATACCAGAATAGCAAGTGCATCATTTATTACAACGTATGATCCAGAATGTATAAAATAAAACAATCTGCATAGCACTTGGCTAGCTTTATTCAATCAAACAGCAGAAAGTAGCGAGAAAATAACGATGAGTCCCATCATAGCCCATGGCGATCTTTGAGTGCAGACTCGCGACCCTAACGGTACCTTACTCTTCGTATGAATATCATGCAACATGAGACGTTGCAGCCATATAGGTCAATACTTGGAATGTATTGGCAAGTTACACAGGAGTAATAATATAGCAGACCTACATGTATATGCATAGTACAACAAAGGAAGGCTCGAGGATTTATTTTTGCAGAAAGCTGATTTTATCCTCATAACTACCTAACAGTCAAATTTTAATTTAGTTCTTTATTACTACAATTAAATGCAAAAGGTTGAGTTGGCAAAATCAACTCCAACCTGCCCATTATTAAGTTGCCCACAAATATTATTAAGTGTCACATCTGTCAAGATCATCCAACAACTGTAATGGCATAGTGGCTCAGATTTACCCATAACCGGGGGCACGGCTAATCATGATTAGTTTTAATACTCTGCAGAGTTTTGTACGCTTTACCCACTGGACCCAATTTGAAGATTGAGACAAAGTCTTTCAGAAGAGGTTCCCTTATCCACCTGACGGCCACATCCCACCTACATATGCTACATCATCGACACTATACGGGCAAGGGTTCCAACAACCGATCAACTAAGCGAGCCCATATAGCCGGTGGCCGCACATGGAAGCTACTAGTCACTAAGTCTGTCTCGATCTTTTTGAACCTAGGCGGCATTCCACTTAGGGTGCACTCTCATGGCGCATGGCCTTAGAAAAGGTGCAAGACCCCATGATGCCTTCCTCAACATCAAGCAATACCACTTCAGCAGAGGTGAATTAAATCATAATTACTACTCATTTTAGTTATGTATATAATCCTCACATAACTTCAATGGATACACGAACCACCCCCGTCTACAAAGCATAGCAAACTACAACTACCACGATTTGCAAAAGACGGGAAAATAGCTCAACAGCATAGCCAACATATATAATACTCCTATACATGCATATATTCATAGTGTGATATAACTACATGCATAGAAAATAATAGGTAAAGGATGATCAACATGTAACTTGCCTTGGTTCTGGTTCACAAAGTCACACTCCTGACAATAGCTCGCGTCGCACTCCGGACAATCTACACGTTTCACACAATTCAACAAATCAATCACCGGAACACGAGTAGAACCAAAACAAAACCAACAGCAAGCAAATCATTTTTAAAACTCAACAACATAATCTTAACATCACCTAAATTGCACTACGGTCACAATGCAAAAAGAATCACTCGATTCCGATAAACGGTTTGAGAGTTACGGCCTCCGGAAGATTTGATTCAAATTCAAACGAATTCAAATTTGAACAGTGCAAACATGTGCAAAGTTGGCACTATGATAATGTGCTGATTTTTGTGAGTGTGAAGGAAAAAGAATTACCTAAATTGGACATATAGGTTAAAAGATATAGCTAGTTGAAGTTTTAGCTGAAATCTGAAAAAGAAAACAAAAGGAAAGCAGACAACAACGAAACCCCTCGTCTGAAGCGACTCTCATGCGTGTTCTCAGAGCAAACTGCCACGTGGCAAGGCGGAATTGGCTGGGTGCGTGTGCTCACCCGAAGACAGAGGAAAACGACGGCGGTCTCGGGCGTTGGCGGTGGCCCTTCTCCGGCGGGTTTCCGGCGAAGCCAAGGCTACGGGCGGGTGCGGTGTGGAGTGGCGGAGGTGGTGGTGTTGTTCAACGGCGGCGAGGCGGACTGTGACGGCGGCGGTGAATACCTGAACGTGGTGGGTCCGGCGAAGTCGGGCGTCGGTGGCGGCGTCGTCCTGGTGCGCTGCAGGTTAACCCGAGGTGTCAAACGAGTGCGGCGTCGAGAGGGGGTTCGAATGGTGACAAGTGGAGCGGCCGGGCGTCCTTACGGCGGTGGATTCGGACGGTCAATGACGGCGGCGGCTGAAGCTCCTCCGTGAGATCCGATTTGCCCCAGGCTCACGCGTGCGGCAACAGGAGACGGGGAAAAGGGCTGCGGGGTTCCTCGCGGAGGTTGGCTCGCGTCGCGGTGCCTGAAAGGTCACGGGTCGAGCAGGGCGCAGATCGACTTCGGGCTCGGTAGCGGCTGCTGGCTGTCTTGGCACAATGGTCTCCGCTCGGGAAGAGGACGAACAGGTCGGGGCCCGCTAGTCCACCGGGCTGGAGGCGAGCGAAGGGCTGGGCATGCAAGATCGCTGCGTACCGATTCGGTCATTTGGGCTGGGTCAGCGGCTCTCTGGGTTAGGTGGGCAGCGGTCTTTGGGCAGCGTTCTTTGGGCCGTGGCGGCGAGCTGGGCCGTAAGGTCTTTGGGCTTGGCTGCATTTTTTTTTTTAAACAAAAACTACAGCAGCAAAACTAAAAGTAAATAAAATAAAATAGACAATATAAATTCTAAATAAAAATACCTAGACACACAGTAAAAATAGCTCTACTGACTATAAACTACAGAACACTAGTTCCAACTCTAATGCAATTTTGTAAAATAATTTTGATGCAATAGGCCACTCAAACAGCAATAAAACAAACAAATAAAATATTTGGAAGATCACAAAATTACCAGAACATACCATATGAACTGGAAATAATATTATGCACATTATGAACATTTTTAAAATAGGGAAGAAGTCATGTTATCTCCACTCCAAATAAATTGCCTTTTGTTACATAATGATTCAAATATTCTGAAAAAGCAAATAATGCAATAAAAATATGATATGCATATGAATGATCTATTAACATCCTAATTTAGGAAAATTGGGATGTTACATAGGGGGTCCCGAACTGTGCGTCTAGGCGGATGGTAACACGAGACAAGGGACATGATGTTTTTACCCAGGTTCGGGCCCTCTCGATGGAGGTAATACCCTACTCCTGCTTGATTAATATTGATGATATGGGTAGTACAAGAGTAGATCTACCACGAGATCAGAGAGGCTAAACCCTAGAAGCTAGCCTATGGTATGATTGTTGTTCATCCTACGGACTAAAACCCTCCGGTTTATATAGACACCAGATAGGGTTAGGGTTACACAGAGTCGGTTACAATGGTAGGAGATCTACATATCCGTATCGCCAAGCTTGCCTTCCACGCCAAGGAAAGTCCCATCCGGACACGGGATGAAGTCTTCAATCTTGTATCTTCATAGTCTTGGAGTCCGGCCAAAGATGATAGTTCGGCTATCCGGACACCCCCTAGTCTAGGACTCCCTCATTAGCCCCTAAACCAGGCTTCAATGACGACGAGTCCGGCGCGCATATTGTCTTCGGCATTGCAAGGCGGGTTCCTCTTCCAAATACTTCATAGAAGGTTTTGAACACCAGGATAGTGTCCGGCTCTGCAAAACAAGTTCCACATACCACCGTAGAGAGAATAATTTTTGCACTGATCTGCTGACGTATTTCGCGGCGTGACATCACACCACGGCCAGTCCTTTATATGAATCGTTTTTTTACTGTTCCACCCTAGCGCGTTTAGTGAGGCGGTTTCTTTGGCACGTCTTATCAAAGCATAGATCGTGCCCCCTTATTCCGGGATTCTCATCAATACGGACGTGGGTAACCCATCCGCGCCCTTGATTACGGCACTTGGGAGATAAGCGAGTTTTACCAGGCTGGTGGGGGACGCATAGCTTCGTTCGTCCATATAAGGGGATAAGGATCCACCTTTTCACCTACGCCTTCTTCCTCCTTTGCTCATCCATTTCCGCGCACTCGAGCTCCAGCGCCCAAGTCCACACATCCCACCTCAACCTTCTCCAACTATGTCTGGAGCGGGAGGCAGGTGGATGGCCTCCTCCATCATGGAGGGGCACATCACAAAGCTGCGGGAGGCCGGATACTTGTCCGGCGACATCGCGTGTCGGCTCCCCAACAAGGGGCAGCTAACTCCAACCACCAGGCCCCATGAGAGGGTGGTGTTTTCTCCCCCACTTCCTCCGCGGACTAGGTTTTTGTAAGTGCATCTAGTGCCCCTTAGTGATTTTGGTGTATTGAAGACTTATAGGTTAAGGAACTAATGTGTTTGTGAGTGTACACAGGTCTATAAGTCTATGAGGAGTTTGATATTTACAGAGAAAGTCGACCCCTAAAAATGAAGTCCTTCGACTGAAGACTTTCGGAAGACTTTGAAAGTGAAGAAATAGGTGTGACCTTGAAGACTTGGTATTCAGTTGAGGAACATGAAGCGTGAAGACTTTGTTTTGGTAGTTTCGTTTTTCTCTTTCTTGAGTCATAGGAAACACCGTACTGTTAAAGGGGGTCGAGGAAATACTAAGGAAAAAATTCCATGTCATGCTCAACTCAAAATCCTACACCTACCAATCCCTTCGAGTGAAGCCTTTGGAAATATCATACGATTCAGTCAATTTCTTGATGGATGTAGCGAAGTTCTTACGGTGTTGAGAATTTATTCGACCGAGGAGTTAGGAATTCGCCAAAGGCGGATTGCCTACACGATGAGGAACATGATAGCCCCGAGGAATTTGATATTCATATTTCCGACCGTTCTGTGTCTTCAAGCGCATGACTGTCCCAAAATATCTTATCCACCTAACCGTCATATCATTGAAGGGCATTTATGTCTTATCATGTCGGGCTGCTCCTAGGCTATAAATAGCGCCCCTACAACCACTAGCTGGTTGGCTGCCCGAGAGAACTTGACACTTGTCATTTGAGAGCAACCCATCCTCCGAGGACTTTGAGCAAAAATCATCGAGTGAGGAAAAACCCAAAAACCAAACCCCTGCAAACCCAAAGTGATTGAGCATCACTGAAGAAATTGATCCTGCGTGGATCCTACGCTTGTTACCTTTGAAAACTGTGCTTCTTCCAGACGGTTAGGCGTCATGGTCTAGAGCATCCAAGAGGAATTGTGGATTGCCGAGTGACCAAGTCAGTGAAGGTTTGGAAGTCGCCTGAAGACTTACCACGAGTGATTGGACGAGGTCTGCGTGACCTTAGTTCAAGGAGAATACGGTGAGGACTTGGTGTCCTGAGCTGCGTGCTCAACGACCGGGTGTCGGGACTGTGTGTCCTCGAGTTTAAATACTCGGCCGCTCCAACCAGACGCATAACCGAGACAGCAGTTGGAACTGGTCTACCAAATCATTGTCTTCACCAACCTAATGGTTCTATTTCCTCAACCCTTTCATTTCCTCATTCTTGTGTTGAGTGTTTGTTCATATCTGTGTTTGAAGACTTTGATCAAGACTTTCTCAATTTCCTCAGTTCAATTTCTTGACCGTTTGTCTTCATCTTGTGCTATCCTGTGATTACGCTTTTACAGACTGTGCTTGTCTTCATTTCATCATGATGACCATGCGTGTATTCTGTTATGCTTACTTCTGAGTACTTATTCCGCTGCAAGTAGTTCTTCGCTAAGGAATTTCCTCACCAGCAAATTCCTCAGTGAAGAATTTATAAAAATCGCCTATTCACCCCCCCCCCTCTAGTCGATATAACGCACTTTCAGTTTTCCACTTCACCCATTTGTCCGGGGGCTCATGTTCTACTATGGCCTGGACTTCCACGATCTGGCCCCGAATTTCATCCTCAATATCTCGACGTTTATCGTCGTGTGCAAGGCTTTCCTCTGCATCCAACCCCACTTCGGTTTATGGTTGAAGACCTTTAGCGTCAAGCCGAAGATAGTGGGCGGCCGCCAAGCGGAGTGCGGAGGCGCCATGGCGGGTAGGATGCCTAATGTTCTATGGCTCGAGGGCTCCTTCGTGGAGACAGTAAAGGGGTGGCAATCGGGGTGGTTCTACATCACCGAGCCGCGCGACTCCAAATGGGCGGCGGCCCCCGAATTCAGATCTGGATCCCTACACAGCTCACATTATGGAAAGAGACGGGCCTGACGTGGGGTGATTCGGAAGAGCTGACCGGACTCCAAACCTGTGTCCAAACCTGGTGGACAAGAAGCTCAAGCTTGTCAACGTAGTCCGAGTTATGCTCATCCGCGGATTCTCCGTGCCAGAACGGGCCTTCAATTTGTGGGAGTTTGATCCGGCAAAGACACCAGATTTGAGCGGCTCTTGACACTATGTACGAAGATGCCCGGAAGGTGCTTGTTCAAGGGCGTAAAGCTCCCGCATCCGCCATCAAGATCACGGATTCAGCTCGCAGCATCAAGCCAGCGAGGTAAGTTATTTTACCTTTACGTGACTCTTTTTCATAGATTGACTCTATGTGGGATCTAAAACTCCCTAACCTTTGACAGATCTGTTGAAGACGCCCGGACAGATTAACTTGTCCGGCTGCTTTTGCGAAGACCAATGGACGCCCGATTGACGGGGCTGCTAGCTCCGGTACCTCATGTGGTGCCGGAGAAGAAGGCCAAGAAGGAGGCCACGGAACTCGAAGGAGCTCCGACGCCAGTGAGTCTTGTCGGACTCATCGCCCGACAACCCCGAGGCGTAATCCTCCTCACGAGGAAGTGGAGGAGGAAAGAAGCCTCTCTCCCGCCGGGTGGAGAGAAGAAAGGAAGGCCGCCTAACCGGGAGGCCGGAGGGTCAAGAAGGAAGGACCCTTCCTCCGGACTTCTCCACCAACGCCGACAACGACGAGGAGGAGTGGCCAACAAGGGCCAAGCCCCTGGCGAGATCGTAAGTGTCCGGATTCCAGAATAACTCATGGATTTTCATTTGTTGCATAGTGTCTTCTAACGCCAAATATAACCATGTAGCCCGCCCAAGGACAATCTTGCCGCTTCGTCGAGCGGCTCCCTGGATACGTCGGATGTGAATAGCACTTCACTTCCGACCGCCTCCTCTCCTTGTGATGCAGATGACACCGCGGTGGAGTCCCAAAAGGGGCCCAACCAGGAGGAGGTGGTCCTGGGGGCGCCGCAAGGCAACCTCCCGGACGCTGGGCGCAAAGGGGGCAAAACCCCAGAGGGCTCTAAGTCCGGCACTGCGCCGGACTCCATGCCGGAACCAGTAGTGGTTCCGAAGACCGGCAGTGCCCCTTAAGAAGAAGGGCAAGACTCGCGACACCGTGAACTCGCCCAACGGAGGCACCGGATAACTTGTTGGAGGCGCTTAATGGTGCCTCCATCGACGAGGAGCACCGCACTATCATGAGTGCGGTGATCCAGAAAGTTCAGTCCGCCAAGAGCGGGCTGAGTGAAGCCTGTACTAGCCTTCTAACAGGCTTTGAGGTAAGTTTAGAATATGTAAAAATATTACCGCATAGGCGGTAGCCCACGATGCTTAGTTCGGTGTTCGGAAAGAAAAGCGGACTAAGGATCTAAAAAGATATACGCAGGAGTCTAACATAAGTATGTCAATATGGGAATGCAGGCTGCGCTCTTGACCTCTGCCAGACCGCAGCATGGAGGTCGATGCATTGAAGCGAGCCTCGGCGGTCCGAGAACGAGCTCGGCCTTGCCAAGAAGCAGCTCGAGGACAAGGAAGGTAAGTAATACCTTACTAAAGAAATACCTTATAGAAAGGTTTCGGTTGCAAAAAATAACAGGAGTAACATGGGTACTGCAAGGGCCACGAGCGAGGTGGCAACCCTGAAGGAGGCGGTGTCCGCGGCCGAAAACAAGGCGGCTGCAGAGCGCACCGAGCGAGAGAAGGGGGAGGCGCAGCTGGCGGAGGTACGGCAAGAGCTCCAGGCTCTCGTGAAAAAACACGAGGGTTTGGAGCGTGACTTGAAGACCCGAGAGTCCGAGCTTGCCTCGGCTCTTGAGAGTGCCAAAGCTGCTAAGGCCGAGGCCCAAAAAGCCCTCCAGGAGATTGAGGCAATAAATAAGATCGCGGCAGGTAAGGCATTCTTTATGCAGAGCAAGAATGTAAAAGTCAATTATCTAGTACTTACCCGAATCCGGAGCTCTCCAGGAGCGTTCGTAGATCTGCCCCGTGTGTGTCTGATGCTGTCGTGTTCTACCGCGCCAAGGAGGGGAGCTCGACGGAGAAGGTGTTCTGGTCTCAGTATGCTGAGGCCGACCGTCCGGTGCCCTTGAGCGACCAGGCCATGAAGGGCCTCATAGTTCGTCTGTGGCCATTGGAAGCCATGCCTAGGAGCTACTTCGGGTTAGTGCAGCGGCTGGTGGACGCATGCCCATGGATTGAAGTCATCAAGCGCTCCGTCTGCATTGAAGGTGCCCGTCGGTCCCTTGCCCATGCTAAAGTGCACTGGGGCAAGCTGAATGCGGAGAAGCTTGTGACGGACGGGCCATCGAAGGGCAAGGAGCATCGTACGCCCGAAATGTACTATGAGGGCATCCTGAAGGGTGCCCGCCATATAGCGGATGAGTGCTCCAAAGATGTAATTTTTGAATAGACTCGCATTTGTTATCCTGTACGCTGAAAACTTGTTCATATGAGCTAAGCAACGCTTGTTAATTTAAAATATTACCTTCATGCGGCCGTTTATCAAATTTGAGAGATGGCAAGTCGTTGGCTTCAGCCCCCATGCCACAGTCTTTGGGGTGTTGGGATAAACTTGAGCGCTCTTGTTCCCATTCTTGGGTCCATCGAGGAGGCGCTCAGCATAACGAACAAGGCAACCGGACTTATAATGCTTGAACACTCTCACTTAGCCATAGAATTCTATAATTTTAAATTTCGTCGAAGCCCCTAGTATTCGGAAGACCAAATTAGGGGCGCTATCCACGCCTTGGTCGGACAATGCCGGTTCCTCGCTCTAAGCGGCATAAGTCTTTAGGGACCCGAAAAAACCTCCCGAACAGCGACCGGCTCTCGCCCTATCATGACGGTCAGTTTTAGCTTTCTCCACTGAGGTGCTCAACCCAGCTCAACCGGGGCACAATCGCAGTGGTTCTCCTAGTGCTACCTTAGCCGATATAACGGAACGTAAGGTACCAAAGCATAGGAGCCGGGCAAACCCAACTATTGACCCAAGACATGATTCGGAGCCGATGCATATAATGCTATAAGTTCGGGGTGCCGCACTTGTGAAAGTGTTCAGACTTATCACACCATAATTTTGGGGTACTTAAGCCCCTGGTGTATTGGCCGTACCAAATTGTACGGTTGCGCGATGTCATAAATGAACATATATAATAGGAAAGAAAGCCATAATAGGCAAGAGCTATATATTGGTTATCAAAAAGAAACTGCAAATAAAAGCAGAACGATACAAATTGTGCGATAAGCAAGGGATGGGGCTATTTAACATGTCCCGCTCCAGGGGTAAGCTGCGGGATGGTATGTAAAACAGGTATAATGCTCGTAGTAGAGACCACCTGAACACTCGACGTAGCTTTCTGCTTCCCTGGCTGTTGCATCGTGAGTCCGGCAAATCTAGTGCCGGACAAGACTTCTGGAAAATGGAGTCCTGAAAGTAAGAAAAAGGAAGAAAGAAAAAGAATGACACAATTGGGAGCCCCTGGTGCGGTTGAGCGCATTCTGGGCATGCCGTGATCGTGCCTCTCCCCTTATGCCCATGGTATCTCCAGAGCGTAGTTATGTACGCGTAGTACTGGCTTCGCGGTTTCGCGAGGGCTGGGGTTGGGGCCGGATTGCTACGCGTGCTTGGATCATGCCAGGCGGTCTTGTTGTAGGTTACTCTGGGCGCGCTTGATAGTGTCCGGACGTTTAGTGGCCGGACTCGTGAATTGCTGTGAGAGGCTGCTTTGCACCTCCGCCACGAGGGCCGCCGTGTGCTCCTCGATTCGGAGAGAGCGTTCGGTGTTTCATTGACCGTGATTACTCATCGAGGGCCTGGCATCTTGAGTTTGAGGTATGCGTAGTGCGGCACCGCATTGAACTTTGCAAATGCGGTTCGTCCGAGCAAATCGCGTGATAGCCGCCATGAGCGGGACTATGTCGAAGATTAACTCTTCGCCGGAAGTTATCCGGGATCGAAGACCACTTGAGTGTAAGCGAGCCTGTACAATTGGCCTCTACACCTGGTATGACGCCTTTAAAGGTCGTCTTTGTGGGTTTAATCCTTGAGGGGTCTATGCCCATTTTGCGCACTGTATCCTGATAAAGCAGGTTCAGGCTGCTACCGCCGTCCATCAGGACTCTGGTGAGGTGAAATCCGTCAATAATTGGGTCAAGAACCAATGCGGCGAAACCGTCGAGATGGATGCTAGTGGGGTGGTCCCTTCGATCAAAGGTGATCGGGCAGGAAGACCATGGGTTGAACTTCGGGGCGACTGGCTCCATCGCATATACTTCCCTTAGTGCACGCTTCCGCTCCCTTTTGGGTATGTGGGTTGCGTATATCATGTTCACCGTCCGCACTTGTGGGGGAAAGCCCTTCTGTCCTCTATTGTTCGGCGGCCGGGGCTCTTCCTCGTCATTGCTATGCAGCCCCTTGTCATTGAGTTTGGCACTTAGCTTGCCTGCTTGCTTGAACACCCAACAATCCCTGTTGGTGTGATTGGCTAGTTTTTCGGGGTGCCATGTATCGCAAGCGATCGAGTATTCGGTCCAAGTTGGACGGGCCCTGGGTATTTCTTTTGAATGGCTTCTTCCGCTGACCGGGTTTAGAGCCTCTGAATCCGGCATTGACTGCCGTATCTTCAGCATTATCGCCGTTAATGCGGCGCTTGTTTTTGTTGCGACGCGACCTGCTATTGTTGTCCTTGGTATCCGAACTACCAGGGTTTTTGGTCAAGTTGTTACTACGAGCTAGCCAGCTGTCCTCTCCCGCGCAAAAGCGGGTCATGAGTGTGGTGAGGGCTGCCATGGATTTTGGCTTTTCCT
Organism: Aegilops longissima; assembly: GCA_021605205.1. Lineage (NCBI taxonomy): Eukaryota > Viridiplantae > Streptophyta > Magnoliopsida > Poales > Poaceae > Aegilops > Aegilops longissima. The sequence continues at coordinate 76,752,593 of CM038679.1, forward strand.
GTCCTAGGTGCCGGGCTAGCCACTCGTCGCAGATGTTATGTTTGAAGGCTGCAAGGGCCTCTGCATCCGGACAGTCAACGATTTGATTTTTCTTGGTTAGGAACCGTGTCCAGAATTGTCTGGCTGCTGAATTATGTGGCTGAGGTCATCGGCGTCTGGTGGTCGCACATATGTGCCCTGGAAGTTATCAAGGAATGCGGCTTCCAGGTCCTCCCAACAACCAATTGATTCTGCTGGCAAGCTGTTGAGCCAATGCCGAGCTGGTCCTTTAAGCTTGAGAGGGAGGTATTTGATGGCATGTAGATCATCACCGCGGGCCATGTGGATATGGAGGAGATAGTCCTCGATCCAAACCGCAGGATCTGTTGTGCCATCGTATGATTCGATGTTTACGGGTTTGAAACCCTCAGGGATTTGATGATCCATTACTTCATCTGTGAAGCATAGTGGGTGTGCGGCACCTCTGTATTGGGCTATATCACGACGTAGCTCATAGGGCCTTGTCCACATCGTGTTCGCCCGGCCGGTTTCTTGTATCCGGCGTGGCGGTTATCATCACGTGTCGTCGGGCGCCCACGCGATCCGTGAGATCGATCTTGTATGCTTTTCCTTATCCTCCAATATATCTCTTAAGTCCGCGCGTTTTCCGTGCCTTGGTACTTTTGAGCGGCGTCGGGTGTGGCTTGAGCGGAGGGCGAGAGGCTTCTCTGTCGTTGCTACGCGGGTGGCCGGTCTACCCTGTAAATGGCGCTGGTGACTTGGGTGCTTCCTCCTCCGATCGAGGCAATGGCCTGCGTTTGGGGTAGCTTTTGGAGGGCGTTCGAGTTCATACTCTTGGCTGCAAGGACTTGATCCATTGTTGGGAACGAGCAGAAATTCAAAATTTTCCTCGTGTCACCAAGATCTATCTATGGAGAAACTAGCAACGAGGGAAGGAGAGTGCATCTACATACCCTTGTAGATCGCTAAGCGGAAGCGTTCAAGAGAACGGGGTTGAAGGAGTCGTGCTCGTCGTGATCCAAATCACCGGAGATCCTAGTGCGAGCGGACGGCAGCTCCGCGTTCAACACACGTACAGCCCGGTGGCGTCTCCCATGCCTTGATCCAGCAAGGAGAGAGGGGAGGTTGGGAAGACACCATCCAGCAGCAACACGGCGGTGTGGTGGTGATGGAGGCGTGGCAATCCTGCAGGCTTCGCCAAGCACCGAGGAGAGGAGGAGGACTTGGGAGAGGGAGGGCTGCGCCAGGGGCAAGGGGTGCAGCTCCCATGCACCTCCCACTATATATAGGGGTGGAGGGGATTATTTCTTGCCCTCCAAGTCCATTGGGGCGTTGGCAAGGTGGGAGGAAAGAAATCCCATTCTTTCCTTTCCCCATCGATTGTTATCCCCTTTTAGGGATCTTGATCTTATCCTTGGGATATGATCTTATTCCTTCTAAGGGGGATCTTGGTGCATCTTGACCAGGGGTGTGGGGCCTTGCCCCACTACCCACGTTCATGTGGGTCCCCATGCAGGTGGGACCCACTCCGAACCTTCTAGAACCTTCCGGTACAATACCGAAAAATCCCGAACATTTTCCGGTGGCCAAAATAGGACTTCCATATATAAATCTTTACCTCCGGACCATTCCGGAACTCCTCGTGACGTCCGGGATCTCATCCGGGACTCCGAACAACATTCGGTAACCACGTATATCTATTCCCTATAACCCTAGCGTCATCGAACCTTAAGTGTGTAGACCCTACGGGTTCGGGAACCATGCAGACATGACCGAGACGTTCTCCGGTCAATAACCAACAGCGGGATCTGGATTCCCATATTGGCTCCCACATGTTCCACGATGATCTCATCGGATGAACCACGATGTCAAGGACTCAATCAATCCCGTATACAATTCCCTTTGTCTAGTGGTATTGTACTTGCCCGAGATTCGATCGTCGGTATGCCGATACCTTGTTCAATCTCGTTACCGGCAAGTCTCTTTACTCGTTCCATAACACATCATCCCGTGATCAACCCCTTGGTCACATTGTGCACATTATGATGATGTCCTACCGAGTGGGCCCAGAGATACCTCTCCGTTACACGGAGTGACAAATCCCAGTCTCGATTCGTGCCAACCCAACAGACACTTTCGGAGATACCTGTAGTGCACCTTTATAGCCACCCAGTTACGTTGGGACGTTTGGTACACCCAAAGCATTCCTACGGCATCCGGGAGTTGCACAATCTCATGGTCAAAGGAAATGATACTTCACATTAGAAAAGCTTTAGCATACGAACTACGATCTTTGTGCTAGGCTTAGGATTGGGTCTTGTCCATCACATCATTCTCCAAATGATGTGATCCCGTTATCAACGACATCCAATGTCCATGGTCAGGAAACCGTAACCATCTATTGAGCAACGAGCTAGTCAACTAGAGGCTTACTAGGGACATGGTGTTGTTTATGTACCCACACATGTATCTGAGTTTCCTATCAATACAATTATAGCATGGGTAATAAACGATTATCATGAACAAGGAAATATAATAATAACTAATTTATTATTGCCTCTAGGGCATATTTCCAACAGTCTCCCACTTGCACTAGAGTCAATAATCTAGTTCACATCGCCATGTGATTAACACTCACAGGTCACATCGCCATGTGACTAACATCCAAAGAGTTTACTAGTGTCACTAAACTAGTTCACATCATCATGTGATTAAGACTCAATGAGTTCGGGGTTTGATCATGTTTTGCTTGTGAGAGAGGTTTTAGTCAGCGGTCTCGCAACATTCAGATCCGTATGTACTTCATAAATCTCTAGGTCATATTGTAAATGTTGCTTCCACGCTCCACTTGGAGCTATTCCAAATGGTTGCTCCACTATACGTATCCGGTTTGCTACTCAGAATCATTCAGATAGGTGTTAAAGCTTGCATCGACGTAACACTTTACGCCGAACTCTTTATCACCTCCATAATCGAGAAACATGTCCTTATTTACTCCAAGGACAATTTTGACCGCTGTCCAATGATCCATTCTCGGATCATTCTTGTACCCCTTGACTGACTCATGGATGGGCACACTTCCGGTGCGGTACACAGCATAGCATACTATAGAGCCTACGTCTGAAGCATAGCATAGAAAAACCTTCGTCCTTTCTCTCTCTTCTGCCGTGGTCGAGCTTTAACTCTTAACTTCATACCTTACAACTCAGGCAAGAATTCCTTCTTTGACTCATCCATCTTGAACACCTTCAAGATTATGTCACGGTATGTGCTCATTTGAAAGTATTATTAAACATTTTGATCTATCTTATAGATCTTGATGCTTATTGTTCAAGTAGCCTAATCCAGGTTTTTCATTGAAAAACAATTTTCAAACAACCCTATATGCTTTCTAGAAATTCTACAACATTTCTGATCAACAATATGTCAACAACATATACTCATCAGAAATTCTATAGTGCTCCCACTCACTTCTTTGGAAATACAAGTTTCTCATAAACTTTGTATAGACCCAAAATCTTTGATCATCTCATCAAAGCGTACATTCCAACTCCGAGATGCTTACTCCAGTCCTTAGAAAGATAGTTGGAGCTTTGCATACTTGTTAGCGTCTTTCAGGATTGTCAAAACCTTTCTGATTGTATCACATACAACCTTTCCTCAAGAAAATTGTCGAGGAAACAATGTTTTGACATCCTATCTGCAAGATTTCATAAATAATGCGAGAATCGCTAATCCAATTCAACAGACTCTTAGCATCGCTACTGGTGAGAAAGTCTCATCGTAGTCAACTCCTTGAACTTGTCGAAAAACATCTTAACGACAAGTCGAGCTTTCTTAATGGTGATACTTACCATCATTATGCATCTTCCTTTTAAAATCCATCTGTACCCAACGGCCTTACGACCATCAAGTATTTCTTCCAAAGTCATGGATCCTCTCTCAGATTTTTAAGGCCTCGAGCCATTTGTCGGAATCCGGGCCCACCATCGCTTCTCCATAGCTCGTAGGTTCATTGTTGTCTAGCAACATGACTTCCAAGATAGGATTACCGTACCACTCTGAAGTAGTACGCATCCTTATCGACCTACGAGGTTTGGTACTGACTTGATCCGAAGTTTCATGATCACTATCATAAGCTTCTACTTCAAGTGGTGTAGGCGCCACAGGAACAACTTCCCGTGCCCTGCTACACACTAGTTGAAGTGATGGTTCAATAACCTTATCAAGTCTCCACCATCCTCCCACTCAATTCTTTCGAGAGAAACTTTTCCTCGAGAAAGGACCCGTTTCTAGAAACAATTACTTTTGTTTCCGGATCTGAGATAGGAGGTGTACCCAACTGTTTTGGGTCCTATGAAGATGCATTTTTATCCGCTTTGGGTTCGAGCTCATCAACCTGAAACTTTTTCACATAAGCATCGCAGCCCCAAACTTCTAAGAAACGACAACTTAGGTTTCTCCAAACCATAGTTCAAACAGTGTCGTCTCAACGGAATTATGTGGTGCCCTATTAAAGTGAGTGCGGTTGTCTCTAATGCCTAACCCATGAACGATAGTGGTAATTCGATAAGAGACATCATGGTACGCACCATATTCAATAGGGTGCAACTATGATGTTCGGACACACCATCACACTATGGTGTTCCAGGCGGTATTTATTGTGAAACAATTTCCACAATGTCTTACTTGCGTGCCAAAGCTCGTAACTCAGATACTCATCTCTATGATCATATCATTGAATTTTATCCTCTTGTCACGATGATCTTTAACTTCACTCTGAAATTACTTGAACCATTCAATAATTCAGATTTGTGTTTCATCAAGTAAATATACTCAACATCTACTCGAATCATCGTGAAGTAAGAACATAACGATATTCATCAAGCATGCCTCGGCACTCATTGGACTGCACACATCAAAATGTGTTACTTCCAACAAGTTGCTATCTTGTTCCATCTTCTTGAAAGCGAGGCTTTTGGTCATCTTGCCCATGTGGTATGATTTGCATATCTCAAGTGATTCAAAATCAAGTGAGTCCAAACGATCCATCTGCATGGAGTTTCTTCATGCGTATACACAAATTGAAATGGTTCGCATGTCTCAAACTTTTCAAAAACGAGTGAGTCCAAAGATCCATCAACACGGAGCTTCTTCATGCGTTTTACACCAATATGACTTACATGGCAGTGCCACAAGTAAGTGGTACTATCATTACTATCTTATATCTTTTGGCATGAAAATGTGTATCACTACGATCGAGATTCAATAAACCATTCTTTTAGGTGCAAGACCATTGAAGGTTTTATTCAAATAAATAGAGTAACCATTATTCTCCTTCAATGAATAACCGTATTGCATAGACATAATCCAATCATGTCTATGCTCAGCATAAACACCAAATAACAATTATTCAGGTTTAGCACCAATCTCGATGGTAGAGGGGCGTGCGATGCTTGATCACATCAACCTTGGAAACACTTCCAACACATATCGACAGCTCACCTTTAGCTAGTCTCCGTTTATTCCGTAGCTGTTATTTCGAGTTACTAACACTTAGCAACCGAACCGGTATCTAATACCCTGGTGCTACTAGGAGTACTAGTAAAGTACACATTAACATAATGTATATCCAATATACTTCTATCGACCTTGTCTGCCTTCTTATCTACCAAGTATCCAGGGTGGTTCTACTTAAGTGTCCGTTCCTCTCATTACAGAAGCACTTAGTCTCGGGTTTGGGTTCAACCCTGGGTTTCTTCACTGGAGCAGCAACTGATTTTCCGTTTCATGAAGTACCCCTTCTTGCCCTTGCCCTTCTAGAAACTAGTGGTTTCACTAACCATCAACAATTGATGCTCCTTCTTGATTTCTACATTCGCGGTGTCGAACATTGCGAATAGCTCAAGGATCATCATATCTATCCCAGATATGTTATAGTTCATCACGAAGCTCTAGCAGCTTGGTGGCAATGACTTTGAGAAACATCACTATCTCATCGGAAGATCAACTCCCACTCGATTCAAGTGATTGTTGCACTCGGACAATCGAGCACAAGCTCAACGATTGAGCTTTTCTCCCTTAGTTTGCAGGCTAAGAAAATCGTCGGAGGTCTTATACCTCTTGGCGTGGGCACGAGCTTGAAATCCCAATTTCAGCCCTCGAAACATCTCATATGTTCATGACGTTTGAAATCGTCTTTGGTGCCTCAACTCTAAACCGTTTAACTGAACTATCACGTAGTTATCAAAAGCGTGTATGCGATGTTCGCAACATCCACAGAACGGCGTTCGAGGTTCAGCACACCGGCGGTGCATTAAGGACATAAGCCTTCTACTGTCCGCATAATTGCTCTTGTCAACTTTCAACTATATTTTCTCTAGGAACATATCTAAGCAGTGGAACTAAAGCGCGAGCTTACGACATAATTTGCAAAGATCTTTTGACTATGTTCAGGATAATTAAGTTCATCTCATGAACTCCCACTTGAGATAGACATCCTCTAGTCATCTAAGTGATTACATGATCCGAGTCAACTAGGCGTGTCCGATCATCACGTGAGACGGACTAGTCATCATCGGTGAACATCTTCATGTTGATCGTATCCTCCATCGACTCATGCTCGACCTTTCGGTCTCTTGTGTTCGAGGCCATGTATGTACATGCTAGGCTCGTCAAGTTAACCTAAGTTTTTGGCGTGTGTAAATCTGGCTTACACCGTTGTATGTGAGCGTAAGAATCTATCACACCCGATCATCACGTGGTGCTTCAAAGCGACGAACTTTCGCATAGCGGTGCACAGTTAGGGGGACACTTTCTTGAAATTTTAATGAGGATCATCTTATTTACTACCGTCGTTCTAAGCAAATAAGATGCATAAACATGATAAACATCACATGCAATCAAATAGTGACATGATATGGCCAATATCATTTTGCTCCTTTGATCTCCATCTTGGGGCTCCATGATCATCATCGTCACGGCATGACACCGTGATCTCCATCATCATGATCTCCATCATCGTGTCTCAATGAAGTTGTCTCACCAACTTATTACTTCTACTACTATGGCTACCGGTTAGCAAAAAAGTAAAGTAATTACATGGCGTTGTTCAATGACACACAGGTCATACAATAAATAAAGACAACTCCTATGGCTCCTGCCAGTTGTCATACTCATCGACATGCAAGTCGTGATTCCTATTACAAGAACATGATCAATCTCATACATCACATATCATTCATCACATTCTTCTTGGCCATATCACATCACATAGCATACCCGCAAAAACAAGTTAGGCGTCCTCTAATTGTTGTTTGCATGTTTTACGATGGCTGCTATGGGTTTCTAGCAAGAACGTTTCTTACCTCATAAAACCACAGCGTGATATGCCAATTGCTATTTACCCTTCATAAGAACCCTTTTCATCGAATCCGTTCCGACTAAAGTGGAGAGGCGGCACCGCTAGCCACCTTATGCACCAAGTGCATGTCGATCGGTGGAACCTGTCTCACGTAAGTGTACGTGTAAGGTCGGTCCGGCCGCTTCATCCCACAATACCGTCGAAACAAGATTGGACTAGTAACGTTAAGCATATTGAACAAAATCAACGCCCACAACTACTTTGTGTTCTATCGTGCAAAGAATCTACGCAATAGACCTAGCTCATGATGCCCTTTGTTGGGAGCGAGCAGAAATTCAAAATTTTCCACGTGTCACCAAGATCTATCTATGGAGAAACTAGCAACGAGGGAAGGAGAGTGCATCTACATACCCTTGTAGATCGCTAAGCGGAGCGTTCAAGAGAACGGGTTGAAGGAGTTGTACTCGTCGTGATCCAAATCACCGGAGATCCTAGTGCGAGCAGACGGCACCTCCGCGTTCAACACATGTACAGCCGGTGGCGTCTCCCATGCCTTGATCCAGCAAGGAGAGAGGAGAGGTTGGGAAGACTCCATCCAGCAGCAGCACGACGGTGTGGTGGTGATGGAGGGCATGGCAATCCTGCAGGCTTCGCTAAGCACCATGGGAGAGGAGGAGGACTTGGGAGAGGGAGGGCTGCGCCGAGGCAAGGGTGTAGCTCCCATCGCCTCCCACTATATATAGGGGTGGAGGGGGATTATTTCTTGCCCTCCAAGTCCATTGGGGCGTTGGCAAAGGTGGGAGGAAAGAAATCCCATCCTTTCCTTTCCCCACCGATTGTTATCCCCCTTTTTAAGGGATCTTGATCTTATCCCTTCGGGATATGATCTTATTCCTTCTAAGGGGGGATCTTGGTGCGCCTTGACCAGGGGTGTGGGGCCTTGCCCTCACTACCCACGTTCATGTGGATCCCCCATGCAGGTGGGCCCCACTCCAGAACCTTCTAGAACCTTCCCGGTACAATACCGAAAAAACCCGAACATTTTCCGGTGGCCAAAATAGGACTTCCCATATATAAATCTTTACCTCCGGACCATTCCGGAACTCCTCGTGACGTCCGGGATCTCATCTGCGACTCCAAAAAACATTCGGTAACCACGTATATCTATTCCCTATAACCCTAGCGTCATCGAACCTTAAGTGTGTAGACCCTACGGGTTCGGGAAAAATGCAGACATGACCGAGACGTTCTCCGGTCAATAACCAACAGCGGGATCTAGATACCCATGTTGGCTCCCACATGTTCCACGATGATCTCATCGGATGAACCATGTCAAGGACTCAATCAATCCCGTATACAATTCCCTTTGTCTAGCGGTATTGTACTTGCCCGAGATTCGATCGTCGGTATGCCGATACCTTGTTCAATCTCGTTACGGCAAGTCTCTTTACTCGTTCGTAACACATCATCCGTGATCAACCCCTTGGTCACATTGTGCACATTATGATGATGTCCTACCGAGTGGGCCCAGAGATACCTCTCCGTTACGGAGTGACAAATCCGATCTCGATTCGTGCCAACCAGCAGACACTTTCGGAGATACCTGTAGTGCACCTTTATAGCCACCCGATTCGTTGTGACGTTTGGTACACCCAAAGCATTCCTCGGCATCCGGAGTTGCACAATCTCATGGTCTAAGGAAATGATACATGACATTAGAAAAGCTTTAGCATACGAACTACGATCTTTGTGCTAGGTTTAGGATTGGGTCTTGTCCATCACATCATTCTCCAAATGATGTGATCCCATTATTAACGACATCCAATGTCCATGGTCAGGAAACCGTAACCATCTGTTGATCAATGAGCTAGTAAACTAGAGGCTTACTAGGGACTTGGTGTTGTTTATGTACCCACACATGTATCTGAGTTTCCTATCAATACAATTATAGCATGGGTAATAAACAATTATCATGAACAAGGAAATATAATAATAACTAATTTATTATTGCCTCTAGGGCATATTTCCAACATCCGTCTGTCAGCTAGCAGGTCTTGGTCAGCTCTAAGCTGTTGCTGCTTTTTCTTGAGGCTGCTTGCCGTGGCCATAAGCCTGCGTTTGAAACGCTCCTGTTCGGCGGGATCCTCAGGCACGACAAATTCGTCGTCGTCAAGGATTCCCTCATCTTCGGAGGGGGGCGCATAATTATCGTCCTCTACCTCTCTTTCGCCGCCTTTGTCGTGCGGTCTTGCTTCTCCTCCTCCTGTATTTGAGTCCTGCTTGGAGGGGGCGTCTTCAACCTTTGTGTCCGGTGTTATTGTCTCCGTGCGGAATCACCGTTTTCTTGTGGCGGGATTTAGAACGGCGCCGCTGACGTCGGCGTTTGGGTTGTTTCTTGGAGGGGTCATCCTCCGCCGTTCCATCGCCATTCCCATCTTTTTGGATGTCCACCATGTATATGTCATATGACGAGGTGGCCTTCTAGTGCCCTGTAGGCGCTGGGTCTTGGTCGTCTCCGGCATCGTCGTCCATACCGTTGATGTCTTTAGAGTCGAAGTCGAGCATGTCGGTTAAATCATCGACAGTGGCTACAAAGTGGGTTGTCGGTGGGTGTTGAATTTCTTCGTCGTCCGCATCCCAACCTTCCCGACCGTAGTCCGCCAGGGCTCTCCGGATAAAGAGAGACTTTAGTGAATTCAGGATGTCGCCAAAGGGCGAGTGCTGAAAGATGTCCGCGGCAGTGAACTCCATGACCGGCGCCCAATCGGATTTGATTGGCAGGGGCGCGGGGGGTTCGGAGTCCGGAGAGGAGTCCGGCACCTTGGAGTCACGGTCTTCGCAAAGGACAGGAATGGAGTTCGGCTCGATCGCCGTTGAGATCATAGCCCCCGAGGCGGTGTCCAACCACTCGTCCTCGATCGGGGGAGTTGGCTCCAAACTAAGGGTCGGAGCGGACGCTGGTGCGGCCTCCAGGACACTGTTCGATGGCAGAGCTAGATCATACCCAACGAAACAGTGCGGCGCGCTTGGCTGTGGCTCGAATCCGTCGAAGATCAAGTCTCCGCGGACATCGGCCGTATAGTTCAAGCTTCCAAATCTGACCTGATGGCCAGGGGCATAGCTTTCGATCTGCTCCAGATGGCCAAGTGAATTGCCCTTGATGCAAAGCCGCGAATCTGAAAATCTGTCCGGAGAGAAAAGTCTCACCTGGACCGCGTCGTTGTTGATGATCGAAGGAGCCATCGGGCCTATAGGTGACGACACAGAGGAACTCTCAATGAAAGCACCAATGTCGGTGTCAAAACCGGCGGATCTCGGGTAGGGGGTCCCTAACTGTGCATCTAGGCGGATGGTAACAGGAGACAAGGGACACGATGTTTTTACCCAGGTTCGGGCCCTCTCGATGGAGGTAATATCCTACTCCTGCTTGATTAATATTGATGATATGGGTAGTACAAGAGTAGATCTACCACGAGGTCAGAGAGGCTAAACCCTAGAAGCTAGCCTATGGTATGATTGTTGTTCGTCCTACGGACTAAAACCCTCCGGTTTATATAGACACCGAATAGGGTTAGGGTTACACAGAGTCGGTTACAATGGTAGGAGATCTACATATCCGTATCGCCAAGCTTGCCTTCCACGCCAAGGAAAGACACATCCGGACACGGGACGAAGTCTTCAATCTTGTATCTTCATAGTCTTGGAGTCCGGCCAAAGATGATAGTTCGGCTATCCGGACACCCCCTAGTCCAGGACACCCTCAGATGGCTTAAAGAGCCTTTCCACGAAGGTGTTAGGCGGGTCGGGGTCGCGTTTTGCGCCCATTCGAGAAAGGATGTCCGCTGCTTGGTTACTGTCTCGGGCCACATGATGAAACTCGAGCCCCTCGAACCGAGCTGATATTTTGAGCACGTCATTGCCGTAAGCTGCCATCTTTGGATCCTTTGCATCAAATTCTCCGTTTATTTGGGATATTGCGAGATTTGTATCCCCGCGCACCTCGAGGCGTTGTATGCCCATAGAAACAGCCATCCGGAGACCATGCAGAAGTGCCTCATATTCAGCTGCGTTATTGGAATCCGTATACATGATTTGCAATATGTAATGGACTGTGTCCCCTGTAGGGGATGTTAGGATGACACCGGCCCCCAATCCGGCTAACATTTTAGAGCCGTCAAAGTACATCACCCAGTTGGAGTATGTGTTGTACTCTTTAGGGAGTTCGGCTTCTGTCCAATTCGCGATGAAGTCGGCCAACACCTGAGATTTAATGGCTCGGCGTGGTTTGTACGTTATTTCAAATGGTAGGAGCTCAATGGCCCATTTTGCAAAGCGGCCGGTGGCGTATCGATTGTTTATGATGTCATCGAGTGGAACCTCGGAGGCCACCGTGATGGAGCACTCCTGAAAGTAGTGTAGCAGCTTCCGAGATGCCATAAAACCGCATATGCTATCTTTCGATAATGCGGGTATCAGGTCTTGCATGGTGTGAGAACCGCCGATACATAGTATATAGGCTTTTGAAGTGGGAATTTATGTCCCTCTTCCTCTCGTTCAACAACGAGTACTGCGCTTACAACCTGGTGAGTTGCAGATATGTACAGTAGCATAGGTTCGCCAATGGTAGGTGAGGGAGTCCTGGACTAAGGGGTCCTCGGATGTCCGGCCTGTTAGCCATGGGCCGGACTGATGGGCTGTGAAGATACGAAGGCCAAAGACTCTACTCGTGTCCGGATGGGACTCTCCTTGGCGTGGAAGGCAAGCTTGGCGATCAAATGTCTAGATTCCTTTCTTTGTAACCGACCTTGCATAACCCTAGATCCTCCCGGTGTCTATATAAACCATAGGGCTTAGTCCGGAGGGGGAGAGACTCATTACCATAGTCATACAGGTTAGACATCTAGGGTTTAGCCATTACGATCTCGTGGTAGATCAACTCTTGTGATACTCATATTCATCAAGATCAATCAAGCAGGAAGTAGGGTATTACCTCCATAGAGAGGGCCCGAACCTGGGTAAACATTGTGTCCCATGTCTCCTGTTACCATCGACCTTAGACGCACAGTTCGGGACCCCCTACCCGAGATCCGCCGGTTTTGACACCGACATTGGTGCTTTCATTGAGAGTTCCACTATGTCGTCCCCAAAAGGTTTGATGGCCCCTTCAATCATCAATGATGATGCTGTCCAAAGAGAAACCTTCCTCCCTAGATAGTTCTTCGTGTTCGGCGGATTCGCACTACGGGCCAACTCGCTTGGCCATCTGGAGCAGATCGATAGCTACACCCCTGGCCATCAGGTCAGATTTGGAAGCCTGAACTATGTTGCGGGCGTCCGTGGAGACTTGATCTTCGACGGATTTGAGACTGCGGCGACCGCTCCTTGTCGCCCCGATGAACATGTCTTAAATCTGTCATCGGACCACACTCAGGAGATTGATCCCATAACTGCTCTGGCCTTAGATCCGGAGCAGATCGCGCCATCTGAGGACTGGAAGCTCAAACCCGCCACAGAGGCCACCGATTCCGCGGCTATGGAGCCGCACATGGACTTAACCTCACACGACATTTGTGTCACCAGAATTCCGGACTCGTCTCTGGCTATAAGTTCCGACCCATGTGTGTCCGCGGACGCCGAGCTCGATCAATTATCGATCTTCGAATTCAGCTCCGCAGACATCTTCCGATACTCGCCCCTCGGTGATGTCTTGAACTCGTTAAAGAATCTGTCCTTGGCGGAGGACTCACAACCGAATTATGTCCGGTTTGAACTAGAGGCTGATGATGGGGGAGAATTTCGCTTCCCACCCGCCACCCACTTCATAGCCACTGTCGAGGACTTAACCGACATGCTTGATCACGGCTCCGAAGACATCGACGATATGGACGACGATGCCGACGAGGAGCAGGGCAAGAACCTACCATTCACTGAATGCTGGACAGCCATTTCTTCATACGTCGTGTACATGGTGGATACACCTAAAGAAACCAACGAAGATGACAAAGAAGATCCAGTCGAGGATAAACCTCCTGAGACACAGTTCAAACGCCGGCGTCCCCGGCGTCGCTCTAAGTCACGTCATTCAAAAGACAGCAATACTGGCACCGGAGAAAATAACTCTCCGGACGATGCCGAAAACGATGAAGACCCTGTTGAGGCAACTTCCGAATAGGGGGAACCAGGAAACGGGCAAGTTCGCCCTGATGAACAGGTCATACATGATGAATCGGAGGATGACAATTATCTTCTGCTCTCCGAAGATGAGGCAAGCCTCGGCGACAAGGATTTCGTCGTGCTAGAGGAACCTTTCGAGCAGGAGCGCTTCAAGCGCCGGCTCATAGCCACTGCAAGAAGCCTGAAGAAGAAACGGCAGCAGCTTCAAGCTGCCCAAGATATGCTCAACGACAGATGGACTGATGTCCTAGCAGCCGAAGAATACGGCCTCAAACGCCTAGCCAAGAATTACCCGTAACGGAGATTGCTACCTCAGTTTGATGAGGAGGCGCCGGGGCCCATACCTCCCTCGTGTAATGCGGTCGGGACAGTGCGGCGGACCAAGCACCACGCGGTCGGGATAAAGCGGCAACTCGGGCCGAACAGCATCCTACACCACCGGAGCATGAAAACAAATATAAAACAGCTCGGAATTATGCACACGGCCTTCTGCAGGACCTGGACAACAGAGAAGGTCATACCAGATCCATCTACGGATCGCGAGGACGCACCTCAACACGCGAGATGGCTATCTATTCGGACATGACGAACCTATTCATGCCCGGGCCGAAAATCACAGATGAACTCCATCAGAGATACGTCGCGTCGTGGCCCGACATAGAGGTGCCGCACGCCCCCTTTGCTTCACTGGCAAAGTAATGGATCACGAATTCCCAGAAGGGTTTAAGCCCGTAAATATTGAATCATACGATGGAACAACAGACCCCGTCAAGGATTTTCTTCTCCACATCCATATCGCCCGCGGAGACGATCTTCATGCTATCAAGTACCTCCCATTAAAACTCAAAGGACCAGCTCAGCATTGGTTAAACAGTCTGCCTGAAAGCTCGATTGGCAGCTGGGAGGATCTGGAGGACGCTTTCCGCGACAACTTCCAAGGTACATATGTCCGGCCACTGGATGCCGATGATTTAAGTCACATTGTCTAGCAGCCCGGGGAGTCCGCCAGGAAGCTCTGGACTAGATTCTTAGTTAAAAAGAACCAAATTGTAGACTGTCCGGACGCAAAAGCCCTAGCGGCCTTCAAACACAGCGTCCGGGATGAGTGGCTTGCCCGCCACCTCGGTCAGGAAAAACTAAAATCCATGCCAGCCCTTATGATTCTGATGACCCGCTTTTGCGCAGGAGAAGACAGCTGGCTCGCTCGCAGAAGCAATAGCGCCAGCGACCCGGGCACTTCCGAAGTCCGGGACGGCAATGGGAAGCCACGATGCAATAAATGCAAACACCATGAGGGAGCACATGACACAGAGGTCAATGCTGGATTCAGCGGCCCCAGACCCGGCCAATGGAAAAAGCCATTCTCGGCAAATAGGGACGGACCATCCAATTTAGACAAGATATTGGATAGGCCCTACTAGATTCATGGCCACCCCAATAAACCAGCTAATCACACCAACAGAAGCTGTTGGGTTTTCAATCATGCCGGGAAGTTAAATGCCGAACATAAGGGGAAGAGGCCACCCGGCGATAGCGATGGCAAAGAGACTCACCAACCGAACAGCGGGGGACAGATAAGTTCCCTTCCAAAGTAAAAACAGTAAACATGGTATATGTCACATACACCCCTCGAGGTGAATGCACGGAAAACTCCCCCCGCACAAAAGTTCATACTACGGATACCTCAGCCGAACTACAAAGCGGCCTCATCTCACCGCATACCTCATCGGCCATTACGCCGCCGGTCTCCGTTCAGCATGACCGGTCAATGTCCATACTGGACTAGCAATTCGGCTTCCGCCGCTCGCCTAATATGCCTGCGAAGTCGGTACCCCGCATACTTAATTATGCACTTAAAATACCCTGGGCATCGGCGAAAGCACAATAAGGATGGGCCTACCAATACTCCCATAAACTCCCTTGTTTTTCAAACTATCTTCCTTTTTTTACTATCCTCTCTACAGATGGCTCAAAGGCGGGTCACCCACGGGTTCATACACTCATCCAAAAAGTCATTCCCTTCAAGGAGTACCCTAACTGAGGACAGGCGATGCAGACGTGCGACAGGAGGTCCAAAATAACTTTTTGTGGACCGCACTCATTATTTAGAGCCTGTAAAGTGCCTTTATCCTCAGCCTTCGACCCTTGGCATGTAAAATAGCCAGGGGGTTCCTTTTTTATCTATATAAACAATTGGCACATCACTCAGATCCCAGTAAACATAAACTGCTCTTTTCTACAGAACCAAGTTTTTCCCTTACGGTTGTTTCAAACTTACACCTCGGCATAACTTGCCAGGGGCTCGGTATGGAAACAAACGAGTTGCCGACAAGTCCGAACAGCTCTATAGCGTACTTCGGTGTCGCGAGTTTTGGCCTTATATGCATCAGCTCTGAATCATGTCTTGGGTCAAAAGTTGGGTTGCCCGACTCTTGTTCTTGCTACCCTACGTTCTGCTCTATCGGCTAGGGTAGTAAAGGGAGAACTACTGCGATTGTGCTTCCGGTTAATCTGGTTAAGCACCTCAGTAGAGAATGCCGAAAACTGACTATCATGGTGCGGCGAGAGCTGGTCAACCACTCGATGACTTATTGGAATCTTTCATGATTCCCTCCGTGTCACACGAAGGACCTCTTTCCGGTCAAATATGTAAACGCGTCGCATGAGAATAAGCCGCGTACATACCAGGGGCTATATCGTAGACCCACCATAAAACTCCTATGGCTAAGTGAAAGTGTTAACGCCCTATAGTCCAGTTGCCTAGTTCGCCGCATTAACACCTCCTTCACGGACCAAGACGTTGGGTCAAGAGTGATCAGATGCTTTTCCGAACACCCCCGTATTTCCTACAAGGGGGCTGAAGCCGACAACTGGAAAACTTTCAGATCATATATAAACGACCGCACAGGAATAACAAAAGCCTTTAGGAAAAACTAAAACATAGTCTGATTATAAAAATTGTCTTTTACAATTCGCATACACTTCACTCGAATATTATGCCTTTCGAACATTGACCCTCTATCAAGCGGGCAGCCTCTAAGACGTCCTCGGAATAATGCTCTAGTGCGTGATGGTCCTTTCCCTGGGGTGGACTCTTCGCTGCAACATCGATGGCCTTCATCTTCCCCCAGTATGTCTTGACACAGGCAAAGGCCATCCGTGCACCTTCAATGCACGCCGACCGCCTAACGACGTCGATACATGGCGCCGCATCAACAAGCCGCTGCACCAATCCGAAGTAGCTATTTGGAATACGCTCAGTCGGCCACAGCCGGATTATGACGTTCTTCATGGCAGTGCCAGATATCCTGTGAAGCTCGGCCCATTGGGACATCTGTTCATTCAGCAGCAGAGGGCGCTTTGATGCACCAAACTGTGACCAGAAAAGCTTCTCCATTGCATATCCCTCTTGCACTTGGTAAAACTGCGCCGCATTGAAAGAACTCTTTGGCAAGTCCAAAAACACGTCTGGAGAACTCCACACTTGGTTAAGCTGAGCATAGTTCGGATCGCCGAACTTAGTCTCTAGTAAAAAGGGCTTAACAGCCGCAATCTCCCCAGCTTGCCGGATCTCCTCACGGGCTGCTCTAGATTCAGACCGCGCTTCTTTCGCCTCTCGTAAGGCCTTGTCAAGATCAGCCGTTTTGGCTTTATTCTCCTTCTCAAGGAATTCACAGCGACTAGCAGCATTTTTTAGTTCGAGCGCCATCGTGGATATTTTCTCCTCGTCTTGGTGCCGAGAAGCTTGTTCGGCCTTTAACTCTGTCGATGCCTTCTCTGCAGCCGCATTACTAAACCGGGTCTGCTCCTTGGCCCGGGCTAGCTCCGCCCGAAGAATCTGAATGGCGGCGGCACCATCTGCAGCCATGCATACCCGAGTATACTATTTTCAGCATCACGCTTATATTACAAACACGTATGTGTAATGACTGCTTCGAATACATACCTTGCGACTCGTCAAGACGCCTATTGATTAATGCAATGTCATCCCCTGCCACATCAAGCTTCCGCTGCAGCTCGGCAATCCGTAGTCCGGGCAGTCGTCAGGGGAGAAACAACCTGTGTTCCAATTAACCAGATTATTCCCTGAGCATTTCTTCTTGATCCTCGGATCGCCTCCCATGGGAAGCCAACCCGAGTCTCAGGGGCTACTACCTATACACAGGTGCATTTTGCAAATAAAATACAGTTGAAACTATTACATCACAATCCTCGAAGCCTCTTACCAAGCTCATGAAGGCTTCATTCAATCCACTCTTCGCGGACAGAATCCTCTCAACCACCGTACCCATCAAGGTACGATGTTCCTCCAAGACAGATGCTTCTCGCAGCATATCCCTCAATGTACCCGGCGCCGCTGTAGGAGCACGACCTTCCTTTGAAGGAACCTATTAACTCATCGCCGGTTGAAAACCGGATAGTCCAGGGCCATCATTGTTAGCCCCCAAACCCCGGGCGATCGGGGGTTCACCTTCAGGTAATGCCTCCTTCATCCCTCGCGTCGATTGTTGATCAAGAAAAAACCTCTGAGACGACACTTCGGAGTCGTCCGCCTCATTGGGCGAGGAGGCCGGGGGAGGCGTCTCGCTTTCCATCATCTCTAGGAGAAGATCTCCCGAGGAAGAGGATTGCTGAGGAAAACTCTGCACCGAACTGTGAAGATACACATGTATATTACTTGTCACTTCGGTTACAGGAAAGGAACGGGATGTGATTAAAGCACCCTGGATTCACTTATGATTTGGTCGAAGGCTTGTCCTCACGGCAGAGCTGTGCAATGTCGTCGCCTTCCAATCCCGAGCCGCCCGACGATGGCATCTTGCCCCTCTTGGGAGTCAGTTCCTCCCAACCTTTGGAGGCGGCCCTTTTCATCCTATATGGAGAAGGGATGCTTTCTTCTCCTTCGCCTTTGTCTTCGAGCAAAGAAACATCGATTTCTCTGGATCCAGTGTCTAATTTACCTTTGGAACGAAGGCCACTCCTGGTCTTCCCTCTCTCCACCTTGCCCTCCTCCACCGGCGCCTAGTACGGTGCCGGTGCCAGCATCCTTGTCAGCACGGGGTCCGCTGAGTCTTTGGGAAGGGGGGCCAGACACCTAATCCGTTCCGCTTTCTTTATCCAGCCCTGGAAAGAGATGGTTTGCTGAGTGTCTTACTACAGGATACCTGATTAAGGGGTGTTTGGCGGACGGGTGCTTATCGCGGTATCCGGATAGTTGCAGTCAAGGCCGATGTCTTTGGTAGTATCCGGCCACTGTTTTCGTTTTCCCGAAAAATAATTTCCACATCCCTTTGTGCGTAGTGCCGAAGAAGTGTTGAAGTTTCTGCGGCCCTTCGGTATTAAACTCCCACATGCAGAGAGGTCGTCTCTGGCATGGCAAGGTCTGACGGACCAGCATTACTTGAATAACGTTGATAAGATCAATGTCCCTCTCGAGGAGGCTCCGGATGCAGCTCCGCAGAGTCTGCACCTCATCAATTGATCCCCAGTCCAACCCCTTATTAATCCATGATGCGAGCTGAATCAGAGGGCTAGATCGAAACGCAGGCGCAGCCTCCCACTTGGAACCACGGGGCTCAGTGATATAGAACCACTCCCGCTGCCATAAGTTAGAGGATTCGGTGAAGGATCCTTTTAGCCAAAGAGCGTTATTAAGCTTGCTCACAGTGGCGCCACCACACTCCGACTGCTTCCCCTCTATCATCTGCGGCTTCACATTGAAAGTCTTGAGCCACAAGCCGAAGTGTGGAGGGATCCGGAAGGCCTCGCACGTACGATAAACGCCGAGATGAGAAGAACAGAGTTCGGGGCCAGATCGTGAAAATCCATCCTGTAATAGAACATGAGCCCACGAACAAAGGGATTAAGGGCGAAGCCTAACCCTCGGAGGATCTGGGAGACAAACACGACCTTCTCTCCGGATCTGGGAGTAGGGATGACCTGCCCTTCAGCAGGGAGCCGATGGATAATTTCTGTGGTCAGATATCTTGCCGCCCTAAGCTTCGCAATATCCTCCTCTGTAACAGAAGAATCCGCCCACCGGCCGGGAAGGTTGGATCGAGACATGACTGAGGCTTGTGGCGGTCGAAACTTGGGTGTTAGAACTCGAGATAGCAAGGGAGGAGGAAGAAGAAGCGTGGAAGAGAGAGACAGGTTTATACCCCTTTATAAAGGCTGCGAGTATCTAACGCCTACTCCTGGGCCTTAAAACTTGTCTGTTCCCAAGGAGTTGTTGTCACGCCCAATATGCGACCCTATCCAAAAGGAACTCGACGGTCCCACCAAGGATAGACCCGCATATTGAAACGCTTTTGCAAGGTGGATATCATTACATCAACATTACATAATAGATGGGGATACATACATAAGGCACAAATGCCACAAGAATACAACAGCATATACAAGGTCAACATCCGACTACGGATGAAACATAAAGAGAAGCTCAAACGACATCCACCCTGCTAGCCCAGGCTGCCGACCTGGAACCTATCCCCTGATCGAAGAGGAAGCAGAAGAAGAACTCCAACACAAATAAACATCGCTCTCGCGTCATGATCATCGTAAACCTGTACCTGCAACTGGTGGTGTAGTAATCTGTGAGCCACGAGGACTCAGCAATCCCATTACCATGGGTATCAAGACTAGCAAAGCTTAATGGGTAAGGAAGAGGTAAAGTGGTGAGGTTGCAGCAGCGACTAAGCATATATGGTGGCTAACATACGCAAATGAGAGCGAGAAGAGAAATAAAGGAACGGTCGTCAACTAGTAATGATCAAGAAGTGATCCTGAACTCCTACTTACGTCAAACATAACCCAGAAACCGTGTTCTCCTCTCGATCAACCCCGAAAAGAGACACTCACGGTTACGCTACGGTTGGTGTATTTTAATTAAGATAAACTTGGGTTTTCTACAACGGACATTAACAAATTCCCATCTGCCACATAACGCGGCACGGCTCTCGAAAGTTTATACCTGCGGGATGTCCCAACTTAGCCCATGATAAGCTCTCGCGATCAACGAAGGATATTCCTTCTCCCGGGAAGACCCGATCAGCCTCGGAATCCGGCTACAAGACATTTCGACAAAGCAATAAAACAAGACCAGCAAAGCCGCCCGATGCACCGACAATCCCGATAGGAGCTGCACATATCTCGTTCTCGTGGCAACACCGGATGAGACTAGCTACGAGTAAAACCAAACCTCGGGTTGCCTCAAGGTGGCCCCCAGAAGCTCGGTTCAGGCCATCACTTAGAGAAGCACCGCCCCGGGGGGGCTGAATAAAGATGACCCTTGGGTTAATTACTCCCAAAGGAAATGTAGGTGGTGGTGAGGCAAATGGTAAAACCAATGTTGGGCCTTCTTTGGAGGAGTCTTATTCAAAGCGAACTGTCAAGGGGTCCCATAAATCACCCGACCGCATTAGGGACGCAAAATCCGGGAACATTACACCGATATGACGGAAACTAGGCGGCAAGAGTGGAACAAAACACAGGCATAAGGCCGAGCCTTCCACCCTTTACCAAGTATATAGATGCATTAATTAAACAATAGATATTGTGATATCCCAACAAGTAAACATGTTCCAACAAGGAACAACATCTCCATGTTCAACAAGGAACAAACTTCATCTTCACCTGCAACTAACAACGCTATAAGAGGGCTGAGCAAAGCGGTAACATAGCCAAACAACGGTTTGCTAGGAAGGGTGCAAAAGGTTAGAGGCTGACATGGCAATTTGGGATGGCTTGATAAGCAGGTAATAGGTAGCGCAGCATAGCGAAAGAACGAGGCAACTAGCATAGCAATGATAGTAGTGAGATCCAGGTAGCGGTCATCTTGCCTGAAATCCCGCAAGGAAGAAGAATGAGTCCATGAAGAAGATGAGCGGATGAAGCCGAACCAAGCGTGAGCGAGCGAATCCTCACGATCGCAACGAAACAGGAACTAACAAGAAGAAGCACACAACATAGTAAACACACCACACATGAACAAGGCATGATGCACAACAAGCATGATGCATGACAAGCTACATGAAGCTACTCATGGCAAGAGATGATGCAAACAAGAGCAACACATCAAAGCAAGTTTAAATGAGGTCGGGAACAACATATAACAAATCCGGTAAGTCCTCATATGCAAAATTTCGAAATTGGTCCAGATCTGAATAAACCTTATATTCAAGTTGTTAAACAGCAATTTAAGATGCATCACGATGATCTACACGAAATTCTAGTCAAGTTACATATAAAGTTCATTAGATTCGGAGCTACGGCCTAGAAGATATGAGCAAAACAAGATAAACATGGCATTGATGCAAAATGCATACAAACATCAAGCAAACACCTCAAAACAAGGATGCAACATGATAATATGAAACTACATGCAAAAACAAGCAAGTTTCATATAGAGCACACTCAAAACGGAGCAACGGTGCAACACATACACACTATACAAGTTATAGCAACAATCTGCCCAAAACAGCAACTAGGCATATTGCAAGCATCAAAACAACATGCTACAGCACCCCAACATAAAAACAAAAGGCATGGGCATGATGTACAGGTAAATCATTACAAAACATGAACACTGAGCTATCTCCAGAAATCACTAGAACATGCTCAAAATGACATGGCAAGATTGCAAATAATAACAGTTTCAGGCATTGGCCGAAATAACATCAGGTTGCAATGTTTAGAGCTATCAAACAACATGTTACAGGAACTTATCATGGCAAACAAAGGCATGTCATGAACCTACTAAATGCATAGAACAAAAGTCCCTTACTGACCATAAGCCAAAAAGGATCAGAAAATATGATGGCACCCACGTAAACATGACAAGTTATATTACAGATTTGAACATGGCAGGAACAACGATAAGTAGGCATGTTGGTGAGCTTGAACCACTCACCACAGAGCAATACATGGCATGGCAAGGCAACCAACAGTACTAAGACATGGCATAGAGGCTATACATGGCAAGAACAACATCATAGCATACACGGATCAACTACAACAACCTTGGCAAAATTGAATAACATGTAAACAATCTGCCAGGAACATTTTATAGCAAAAGTAGAGCTCGATTGACTCAATCTATGGCACTCCATAATTGCAAACAAGGGCATGGATGGATAGAGAAAGATATTTAGAACAAAACATCCTTACTGAAGTATCTCAAAATAAGCATGGATCTCTCGGTAGCATCAAGTTAACATGGCATGAAAATATCAGCAAAACAGGGCTGAAATCAGCAACAACAAGACACCTAGTTTGCATGCTTGTGCTAGTCACCACATTGATCACAAAAATACATGGCATACACCCCTGGAAAGATGGCATGGCATAGAACAAAACACATGTAGGACTCAAGTTCATAGGGTGCACACATCAATCATGGCAAAAATGACAAAAGTGCATGTTCTGATAAGAATCTGAAACTAACATCACCTAGCACTCTTCCAACAGCATTTCGGGCATTAAGATGAGCTCAAATGAAAATGATGCAATGAGATGAAATGATCTACTCTTCGAGACGAACAATTTGACATATTACACGCGCAAAACGGAGCTACATGCACAGAGTTATGGTGCGATGAAAATGCAACAAAATATGCAACAATCTCGGGGACTAGGTGGATTTTTATCCTCCGAAAAAGTCAACGGGACGGAGTGGTGCGGGATGGCGAGATCCGGGACGGAGGCATGGCCGTTTGGTTGTTGGTGGTGGTGGATCTCGTCCAGGCCACCAGATCCGGCGACGGCGGCTCCGGCGAGCCTCCGGCGAGGGCGGCGCGGAGTGGACGGGAGGCGGAGGTTGGCGGGACGAGGGCGGAGAGGAGGCGACGGGACCCGGGTGGCGGCGGGCGGAGCAAACTCCGGCGGGAGCTCGGCGGCTCGGCGAGGGCGGGGCTGGGAGGCGCTTGGCCGACGAGGCGGTCGGGGCGGCGGGCGGAGCGGGGCTCGGGCGCGACGAGGAGGAGGTCTTGAGGCGGATGACGGCGGCGGCGCCGGAAAGGAGGCGCGCGGGATGCGCGGAGGTCCGACGAGGTCGCCGGGTCAGGCGGCAGGCGGAGGCGGGCGGCGACGAGCACGGCGGGCGGCGGGTCGGCGGCGCTGCATGGCGCTTCACGCTGGGCGTCCCTGGCGGGCGGCGGCGGATGGATGGGCGGGCCCTTCTACGGGCTCGCTGGCGGGCGGCGGGCGCGGCGCTGGGAGGCCACGTGGCAGGCGGCGGTTGGTCGGGCGCGGGCGCTGTGACGCGTGTCGGCGCTAGACAGACGCGTCCGCGCTGGAGGAAGAAGAAGGCTAGGGTTGGACTGTGATTTGATCCGCGAATTTTCGGGGGGGATCTACTTTTATAGGTAGAGGGAGCTAGGAGAGTCCAAATGAGGTGCGGTTTTCGGCCACGCGATCGTGATCGAACGACCGAGAGCATGGAGGGGAGTTAAATGGGTTTTGGGCCACTTTGAAAGGGGTGTTGGGCTGCAAACAAAAGAGGCTTTTGCGGTTACCCGGTTAACCGTTGGAGTATCAAATGACCTCCAAATGATCCGAAACTTGACAGGCGGTCTACCGGTGCTATACCAAGGCCGCTTGACAAACCTCGTTCCATTCCGAGACCGTTTAACACCCGCACGTGAAAAGAGGCAAAAGGGGGCGCCGGGAGACATAGGAGTGCCGGATTGCAAAACGGACAACGGGGAAAATGCTCGGATGCATGAGACGAACACGTATGCAAAATGAAATGCACATGATGACATGATATGAAATGCAGATGATGACATGGCAAAGTGCAACACGCAAGCAAATGACATGGCAACGACAAATAATAACTGGCGACACACGGGCGATCGAATCCGGGCGTTACAACACTCCTCCACTAACAAGAGATCTCGTCCCGAGATCTTAGGACCGAGACGGAAGGGAAAAGGGATGAGGTGAAACAAAAACTCAAGATAAGAAGCAAAGAATCGAGAGCACTCGAGAAGAAGAGATGAGCGACGAGAATGCCGAGAATCGAAAGCTCACGGAACCAGATAGACTATGAAACAACTCGTTCTAACCGGAGTGGTTGGAATGAGAAAAAAAAGAAAAAAAACGAATAAGATTGAAAGGATTTAGGCAGCACACCGGTTGAACAAGGAAAGAATAGAACATGAGCTTCAGAAGATGGAATGATACTTGACGACATAAGCAACGCAATACCTCCGGAAGAATTGGAAAAATTGAATGAAAAGAACTTAGAAGGAAGGATTGAACGGAGTTGTTGAGAAAATCAACAACGAAAGAATAAGCTTGTTGTGGACTTATGGATAACATCCCAAAATTTTCGAGGTGATAACCGACCACAAGCAGAAAAGATTGAATAGCTGAGAAGAACGAAGAAATGCAAAACTCCACTTCGAAAGAATACGGAGAATTAATTGCACTTCGAGATGTGAGAAGAAAAGATACTATAACTCCTGGAGCAAGAATCTTGATGAACTCTTGAAGAATGAATTAAATCATGAAGAACCACCATGAAGAACTCCGGTAACAAAAGGATGACGAGATAGAATGCAGGAAGAAAGAATAAGATGAGCCTTGCGCTGATTTAGATGGAGGATTCCGACGAAAAGATCGAGGAAAATTTGAACTCCGGAAAAGAAAAGATGAAAACACTTGGAACTAGAATTTATTCATCAAGAACAAACTCTGAAGGAAGGGATTACTCGCTTGGATGAAATAATAATAAGATTTATTGTATGCTTATCCTTCATCAAATTAAATTGATGACAAGCAATGGATTTTTGCATACTACTTATTCTTCTTGAAAAAGGATTGAGAAGTGACATGTCGCCAACTTGAGAAGGTCTTCAAGAATCACCGGTAGGTTGAAAAGAACGAATGGATTAATATGATAAACAAGGAAATAATCTTGAACGAACCACCGTAAGAATTCGGAAATGACTGATGAAAGAAAATGAATCACCGGGAAGAATTAGAAGAACAAATATGCTCGAGGGAATTTAGATGCAAAAGAACAAAGAGATCATGAGCTGATTAAAGAACACTTGAACGAGGCACCGGGATAAATTGAGGCGAACGAAAGGGCACGGATATAGAATAATTGAGAGAACGGATTTGAAAACTTAGAACGAAGAAATCTTCCAAAAAGATGGCCTCCGGATGATCGAGAGAGAAAGCAACTCCTGAAATACTCCGGATTGATGAAAAGAATTGCACTACTAGAAACAATTATATAGGATAACATCGAACTAGCACCATGAATCTCCGGGAGAACGGACAAGATTTAAGAGAAAAAATCTACGACGGTCTTCAAATGTTGAGAATGACGACGAGAAACACCACTAAAATTACTGGGATACTCCAGGAGAATGAAAAGCAAAGGGGTTGAACCAACAATGAAATGATTTGAAATGGATCTTGAAAAGGCATCTGACTGATGAAATTCATGCTTACGTCACACTTGAAAAGAATTGAGAATAACTCCGGGGGAATTAGAAGAGTCAGGTAAGATCCTGGGAAAAGACCTGTGGGTTAGGGCCCACTAAAGAGAAAACACCGTTGGAAAGGTTGTTGGACAGATAGATGAAGCACCGGAACAATTGAAATATTTGAATGAGGTGACAACCTCGAATTAATTGGAACACAGACGAATCTCCTGAGATGTCTTCCGAACTCCGGAATGATAAACTGGCGAGAGGCGAACGAGCAGGGAAAACACTTCGAGGAAAAGAATATGATTAACCCGAAAAACTTGAATTGAGTGCACCGGAAAAAGAAAGGGATGAAGAATGACGAACAAGACGAGAATTCACCGGTTGAAATAATTGAGGGAACACTGAAGAGGCTCCACACGAATGGAATTGATGGTCGGAAGAAAACTCGAACTCCGGGAATAATAGGGTGGGAGGGCGGGAAAAACAAAGCGACTTGGAAGGGGAAACCGACGAATATCTTGAAGAGACAACACCGGTTGAAATCATTGAGGAAAGAAAGCAAAGACTTCGCACGAGTAGGATGGATACTCGATTACGGCCTCCGGTTCGGAAAAGAAGAAGGGAGGGAGGGTGGGAAAAGAAAAACAACTGAGGATTGAACTTGCAAAGATAAAGAGGCTCGAGTCAACTTGGCGAGAAATGCACCGGATGAAAAGAGCTGAGGAACAACTACCGGAAAACCAACTGCGTGATCCTAAAGAAAAATTTGAAGGGGAAGAGGAGTAATTCAAAACACCTACGTCAAGATACCTTACCAGAGCGACGAAGGGGCAGAGGAGTAAAAAGAATTCCTACTCTCCGATATAACTAGACTCTGAAAACAGTTTTCTTCTAGACTCAACAACGGCCAAACTAAATGATCAATCAAGGGGGGCTCCTAAGGTCGGTCGAGGCTCTGATACCAACTTGTCACACCCAATATGCGACCCTATCCAAAAGGAACTCGACGGTCCCACCAAGGATAGACCCGCATATTGAAACGCTTTTGCAAGGTGGATATCATTACATCGACATTACATAATAGATGGGGATACATACATAAGGCACAAATGCCACAAGAATACAACAGCATATACAAGGTCAACATCCGACTACGGATGAAACATAAAGAGAAGCTCAAACGACATCCACCTGCTAGCCGGGCTGCCGACTGGAACCTATCCCCGATCAAGAGGAAGCGTAAGAAGAACTCCAACACAAATAAACATCGCTCTCGCGCCATGATCATCGTAAACCTGTACCTGCAATCGGTGGTGTAGTAATCTGTGAGCCACGAGGACTCAAGCAATCCCATTACCATGGGTATCAAGACTAGCAAAGCTTAATGGGTAAGGAAGAGGTAAAGTGGTGAGGTTGCAGCAGCGACTAAGCATATATGGTGGCTAACATACGCAAATGAGAGCGAGAAGAGAAACAAAGGAACGGTCGTCAACTAGTAATGATCAAGAAGTGATCCTGAACTCCTACTTACGTCAGACATAACCCAGAAACCGTGTTCTCCTCTCGATCAACCCCGAAAAGAGACACTCACGGTTACGCATTACGGTTGGTGTATTTTAATTAAGATAAACTTCGGTTTTCTACAACCGGACATTAACAAATTCCCATCTGCCACATAACGCGGGCACGGCTCTCGAAAGTTTATACCCGCAGGGTGTCCCAACTTAGCCCATGATAAGCTCTCGCGATCAACGAAGGATATTCCTTCTCCCGGAAGACCCGATCAGCCTCGAATCCCGGCTACAAGACTTTTCGACAAGAATAAAACAAGACCAGCAAAGCCGCCCGATGTGCCGACAATCCCGATAGGAGCTGCACATATCTCGTTCTCAGGGCAACACCGGATGAGACTAGCTACGAGTAAAACCAAACCTCGGGTTGCCTCAAGGTGGCCCCGCAGTAGCTTTCGGTTCAAGGCCAGACTTAGAGAAGCACCGCCCCGGGGGGGCTGAATAAAGATGACCCTTGGGTTAATTACTCCCAAGGGAAATGTAGGTGGTGTTGAGTGAAAGTGCGTTATATCGACTAGAGGGGGGGTGAATAGGCGATTTTTATGAATTCTTCACTGAGGAATTTGCCGGTGAGGAAATTCCTTAGCGAAGAAATGCTTGCAGCGGAATAAGTACTCAGAAGTAAGCATAACAGATTACAAGCATTGTCATCATGATGAAATGAAAACAATCACGAGTACGAAAGCGTAATCACAGGATAACACAAGATGAAGACAAACAGATCAAGAAATTGGCGAGGAAATTGAGAAAGTCTTCATCAAAGTCTTCAAACACAGATATGAACAAACACTCAACATAGTAATGAGGAAATGAAAGGGTTGAGGAAATAGAACCAGTTAGGTTGATGAAGACAATGATTTGGTAGACCAGTTCCAACTGCTGTCTCGGTTATACGTCTGGTTGGAGCGGTTGAGTATTTAAACTCGAGGACACACAGTCCGGACACCCGATCGCTGAGCACGCAGCTCAGACACCAAGTCCTCACCGTATTCCCTTGAACTAAGGTCACACAGACCTCGTCCAATCACTCGTGGTAAGTCTTCAGGCGACTTCCAAACCTTCACATACTTGGTCACTCGGCGATCCACAATTCCTCTTGGA
This sequence comes from Aegilops longissima, assembly GCA_021605205.1. Taxonomy (NCBI): domain Eukaryota; kingdom Viridiplantae; phylum Streptophyta; class Magnoliopsida; order Poales; family Poaceae; genus Aegilops; species Aegilops longissima. The sequence goes on from CM038679.1 coordinate 76,781,248, forward strand.
TGCTCTAGACCTTGACGCCTAACCGTCTGGAAGAAGCACAGTCTTCAAAGGTAAAAAGCGTCGGATCCACGCAGGATCAATTTCTTCAGTGATGCTCAATCACTTTGGGTTTGTTGGGGTTTGGTTTTTGGGATTTTCCTCACTTGATGATTTTCGCTCAAATTCCTCAGAGGATGGGTTGCTCTCAAATGACAAGTGTCAAGTTCTCTCGGAGCAGCCAACCAACTAGTGGTTGTAGGGGGCGGCTATTTATAGCCTAGGGAGCAGCCCGACATGATAAGACATAAATGCCCTTCAATAATATGACCGTTAGGTGGATAAGATATTTGGGACAGGTGGCAAGCAAAGACGAAAGAACGGTCGGAAATTTGAACATCAAATTCCTCGGGGCTATCATGTTCCTCATGTGTAGGCAATTCGACATGGCGAATTCCTAACTCCTCGTCGAACAAATTCTCGGTGACGGAAGAGCTTCGTCTCATCACATCAAGAAATTGACTGAATCTGTATGAGATTTCCAAAAGCTTCACTCAAGGAATTGGTAGGTGTAGGATTTTGAGTTGAGCATCACATGGAAATTTTTCCTTAGTATTTCCTCGACCCCTTTAACAAAGACGGTGTTTCCTATGACTCAAGAAAGAGAAAATGAAACTACGAAAACAAAAGTCTTCACGCTTCATGTTCCTCAAATGAATACCAAGTCTTCAAGGTCACACCAATTTCTTCACTTTCAAAGTCTTGTAAAGTCTTCGTAATATCAAAGTCTTCATTGAAGAACTTCATTTTAGGGTCGACTTTCTTTGTAAATATCAAACTCCTCATAGACTTATAGCCTGTGTACACTCACAAACGATTAGTTACTTAACCTATAAGTCTTCAATACACCAAAATCACTAAGGGCACTAGATGCACTTACAATCTCCCCCTTTTTGGTGATTGATGACAACATAGGTTAAGTTTTCAACGGGGATAAACATGTGAAGTGTAAATACTGATAATGAGGAATTTGATTGCAAGATATAGAAGAACTCCCCCTGAAGGTGTGCATAGTGAGGAATTTGCTTTTGAGGCAATGCACATTTGAAGAAATGAATCATGGAGATCTCCCCCTATATCTTGTAATTCATACACGATTTAACATATAGTATGAAGAATTTGAAATGCATGATGAAATATGGTGCTTGATGTTATGCAATGTAACGCATCAAGTGTATCGAGCTCAAATCGATTTGCTATGAAGATTTTCAAAGAGCTCACGAGAATCGAGCATAACTATGTAATCGAGCATAGAGCAAGAGCATAATGCATCAAAAGTATCAAAGCACCATCGGGTTTAAGATTACAACTCGATCCAATAAAAGGTTTGGAAGAACGAGAGTTGTAACTTAATAAAATACTGTATATAGACAAAACACTAGACCCGCTTGAAGACTAACTCAAATTTCTCCCCTTTGTCATCAAATGACCAAAAGGATCGGCGAGGACTAACGCTCTTGAAGAATTTCAAGTTGAAGATGGAGCGCCAAAGATTGTCGGGTTGTTTGTTGAAGTAGGACCAGCAGCGGTATCTTCCAAATCTTCATTTTCATCGATGTCGCGAGATGAAGAATAGGAGCTGGCCACAAAGGAAGGAACTTTGACCTTCTTGAATTTCTTGGAGGAGGTGCGACCAGTCAAATTCTTCCTTGAGTCCCATTGAAGTCAGTTCTTCTTCATTGTAGATATGTGAAAGAACAGCCCAAAGCGCTTGAAGGTTTCATGAAGGTAGTAGTGGTTTTTCTTCACTGCATTGTGTGTGGAGGTCATGTTGTAAAGAAGAGTACCAAACTGACGCTTGACCCACTTATGATTGCGATCAACCTTCTGATGAAGACAGAGGAGTAACTCACGATCAGTCATCACCCTGGGTGCAGTAGCTTGAGGACTTTGCTTGACTGAGGTATTTGCGGCTGAGTCATGTGTGGCAGAGTCATCATTGGTGGAGTAGGATGCTGCTTTGCGAAACTGTCCATCCAATGGACGAATGCCTTCATCGATCACAGCAGTGGCCTTGCCCTTGTCATCTGCTGAGGTAATTGTCCGTTTGAGGACTTCAATCGGGGGCAGGTAGCTGCAGTTGTTCAAAGTATCAGCCTTGTAATTTAGTGAAGATCTTGACCTGATGAATCTCATAATCCAAGGCGCATAAGGCTTCAGCTCAAAAGGTGACATGGCTATGTTTGCCAGAGTCCTCATGAAGAAATCATGGAAGTTTACGGGAACGCCATGGATGATGTTGAAAAGCATATTCTTCATGATGCCAACGACTTCTTCATCGTTCGAGTCGTGGCCTTTGATAGGACTCATAGTCTTCGTCAGAATCCGATAGACTGTCCGAGGCACATATAATAATTCCTTGACGAGGAATTTGGTTCTTGGGCCTGCCTTGGCTTCAAAGGCTTCATCAAGACTTGCATATAGTGATTTGAAAGTTCTTTTTCTTCATAGATACGACGTGCACCATCAAGCGGAGGATCGAGTGGTAGGGCACGAAGCAATTCACTTCTTTGGTGCCTTGTAGTGAGTGTTTTCAGTCATCCAATCTAAGACCCATGAATTTACGTCTTCAGCGTCTCCGGTGATGTGCAGGGTTGCATAGAACTGAAGAATTAGCTCTTCATTCTAGTCACAGATATCAGTGCAAAAATTTAGAAGTCCTGCGTCGTGAAGAACACTGAGGACTGGCTCAAAGCCTGGCAGCGACTCCATATCCACATGAGGAATATGAGCATGATCGAAGATTTTGTCCTTGTTGAATAGCACTGAGGAATAGAAGTTGGCTTGGCTGGCAGTCCAGAAGCGCCTCTTCCTAATGCGAGCAGAATCATAAGGATTATATTCAGTGAAGAACACGTGCTCGGCAAAGAAATCTTCAGCCTTGAACTTTTGCTTGGTTGAGAACGGATTCTTTTGCTTGGGCAGAGGGGTGTCAGTGAGTTGCATCACCACCTCAGGAATCACAAGTTCAGGTTCTTCAGCCTGAGGAATTTCTTGTTCCTCAACAGGTGCAGTCTGAGGATTAGCAGCAGCAGCAGTTTCATCAGCACTAGTGGCTGGAATTTCTTCATGCACAGAACCAGTGGGTTGATTTTCTTCAGAATCTATTTGGACTGTTTGTGCAGGGGAGTGAGGAACTTGTTGGAGCGGGGTGAAGAGAGGAGTATTGGGATGCTGACTTTCCCAAAAGTCATCATTTATCACCGAGTGGTGCATCCAATATCCACATCTTCATTTTCAATTTCCTCAAGACCAGCTTGAGGAATTTCATGGTCGATGAGGAAATAAGCTGGGGTTGAAGGGATTGCTTCCACTTCAATTTCTTCATCAATTTTCTCCGACGAAGCAGCAGATTGATGTTCTTCATCGATCCGATTGGGATCTCATAGTCTTCTCCAAAAGGAACAACTTCCTTTGATGGTATGGAGGAAATTGGAACATCATCAATTGGGTTTTCAAATGAGCTGGTCATTGGCTTCATTTTCTTCGCGGCCAAGAATCGACGCAGGTGATGCTTTCCTTTTCTTCACAGCAGCTCGTTCGCAGCCTTTGCTTTTCTTCACATCGAAGCGGATGGAAGAATTGGAGTTGGAGTTGGCGCAGGAGGAGCCGAGGAATTTGGTGCAGTTTCTTCAGAGCAAGCGATGCAGTTCCCTGTCTTGAGCAATTTCTTCAGCGCACCACTAGTGGGTGCCTGGCAGTTTCTTCAACGGGTGGGATGGGATCATCAGCCCCGAATCAGCATTTTCTTCAGCAGGCTGAACGTTATCAGCGGTGCTGGCATTTTCTTCAAGAGGGCTGAGCCGAGGCTCCACTGAGGAATTTCATGTTGCCATCGGGCAGCAACACTTGTGAATTTCTTCGTCAGTTGGCGAATCTGGTCTTGGCTCCTTGCCAATCAGCATAGTATGAATCAAGTTTTTGCCGAGGTGTTGAATTTCAGTTTGGACCTTGAGAAGCTCCTCGGTGTCATCTTGACAACGTTTTCTTCGTGAACTTCTCCTTCTGTATTGAGCCTTTTGATTTCCCTCGCCTTCTCAAACTTCCATTTTCTTCAGCGATGAAGTGAGTCAGCGCATGACTTTGACCAGTGTCGATGAAGATCAGCAGAGAGGGTATTGGGATCATTGTGCGAGAGATCAATAAAGTCGAGGACTTTCTTGGATCCAATAGTAGTGGCACAGATGTACCTTTGGCTCTAGCGGCCCTTACTTGACGGTCTCGATGATTTCGTGAGTTCTTCATCGATGCCTCATCATCATATGGTACATGAAATACAACTTGTTTCTTCCTTGGACTAGGCCGTGGACCTCGTCCAGCTGTTGCCTTGGTCTTCTGCTGAGCCGGGCCAGATGAGGAAATTGGAGCAGCTGAGGAACTTGCAGAAATGCCTGAGGCAATTGAGAAGCCAGTGGTCCTTTGACAAGTAGCCAGTGCACAGGAACTCAAGGTTTTGACGGAGCTGTTGAGGACTTTGGTGGAGCGGCAGGTGAGGAAATTGCTTGGAAGGTGCTCTTGAGGAACTTGGCCGTGAGGGCGCAGATGATGAAGCACTTGGCTTATTAGCAGGCTTCTTTTGTATTGATTTCCTCGGTTTGACCGAGACCTCAGTGGCAGTAGCAGCAGCAGAATCTTCATTGAATTTCTTCACCGCTTCCTTTGCTTGCTTTGCCAACTTTGCTTGACGTTTAGCCCATTCATCAGGAAAGTCCTCACCTTGTTTGATGCTTGTGGGATCAGCTACTTGGCCAGGTGCCAAAGGAGCTCTTGGGCATGGAGGATTTAAAGCGAATTTCTTCATGTACTTAGGAGTTACATATCTGTATTCCTTCCATTCCGTGCCCATCTCCGCTCAATCTTACGAATACGCACCTTGCGTTGATTTTTGCTTTCTTCATCCGGAGTGCAATAGTCAGCATATATTTCCTCAGGGATTTCAAACGCTGTCATAACCTCAGGTTTCTTTCCTCCCTTCTGCGGCTTCTTATCGTCTGCCATTTTCTTCAATTGAGGAAATTGAACAATTGAGTTCTCTGAAGAAGTATGCAGTTTTTCTTCGAGGAACGCTGCAAATGAGTTAAGTTGATGAGAACCTAGGGATTCAGCAGCGGACATTTGTACCTGTGAAGAGAGTATAGGTGCGAGGAATTTGGAGAGGTCATATGCGTTCTCAGAAGGTTTTTCAAAAAGAACAAGTTTTGAGGATTTTGACCAGATGAGCCTTGAAGAATTTCACTAAGCGTTCTTTGTCTTAGGTTCCAGAGTTGTATAGATCGAGGATCCACACAATTGAGGAATCTTGAAGAAAATCATTGCTTAGAGAAACGAATCAAGAGATTTGAGGTGTTCATATGTGTGAAGAATTTGAAGAATAAACACCTTTGAAGAATTTGAAGAAGATTTGAGAATCAAAGCGAGTAATAAAAGTTACTTTTAATTTACTCAAGTGAAGAACACGACGAACCGAGAAGAACAGTTGGGAAGTTCGTCTGCTCAGATCTTCCACGCCCTAACTTGGCAGAGGAAATCAGCTACGGCGACGGCGGAGTGAAGATTTCCAGCGGTCGGCGTAAGTACGCCGGCGAAGAGGTCAAGGCGGTGAAGCTTTTCCTCACCGGCTGACGATGGAGAGCGGCGGCGCTTAGGGTTTTGAGGAGCTCGGCGGGAGAGAAAGGTCGGCGAAGTAAAAGAGTGAGGAAGGAGAGAGGGTATTTATAGACACGGTGAAAACGGATCGCTCAAGATTTAGGACTAACATGCCCCTGACCGCTTCCCTTCTCACGACATGTGTCACCCACGTACTGTGTAGTGGAGATCGTGTGTGATCGTGGGTGAATAGAATAATGCATCGTGGGATACGGAACGGTTTGAGCGGCAAAAACGAAGGTTTGGATAAGATTCGTTTTAAAAGTTCCGTTGCAATTTCTTCAGCTATCAAGGACACAGTGAAGATTTTGAACGAGTTTCAAAGTAGAACGCACATGAAGAATTTGTGAATAGATTGGGTTGACTATAGCATAGAGGGGGAAGGGTCTGATCACATTCACTTAGCGTAAAAAACGACTTGAAGAAATAGCCATAAGTGAATCTGTAGAGGACATAAACCCATATATATATTTATAGCCAATGAAGAAAGACGACGGAAACAGTGAAGATTTTGTAAAGTTGAAGAATTTGAAAACGAAGAATTTCAAAACTGAGGAAAACTCAAATTGAAGATTTTCAACTTTGGTGGTGGCGTGACCCATCAGATAAGAATGATGATTTCAGACACCGCGTACAATTGTCGAGGGTTCGAGAATCAAATTCTTCATTAATTTCTTCACACTAAGAGTGTTATTCTTCATTGATTGAAGAAAACGTTTCTTCATGTGTTGCACATCTAAGTCATCAATTTTGCATAAGTGTTAGGATGTGTGTCCTTTAAAGAACATTCAAGATTCTAAGATATTTAGCTCACACCGCAACTTGCTAAATCTCTTCTCATCCAAGGGCTTAGTGAAGATATCAGCTAGTTGTTCTTCGTCTTCACGTGCTCGATGGAGATGTCGCCTTCAACACATGATCACGAAGAAAATGATGACGAATTTGAATGTGCTTTGTCTTCGAGTGCTGAACTGGGTTGTGAGCAATCTTGATGGCACTCTCATTGTCACAATAGAGAGGCACATTCTTCACGTTGATGTCGTAGTCCTTGAGGGTTTGCTTCATCCATAGTAATTGAGCACAACACGAGCCAGCAGCAATGTATTCAGCTTCCGCAGTGGACGGTGATACGCAGTTCTGCTTTCTTCGAGGACCAATGCACCAAAGATCGTCCGAGGAAATGACAAGTACCAGATGTTGACTTGCGATCCACACGATCACCAGCATAGTCGAGTCGAATATCCAATGAGATCAAAAGTAGAGCCCTTGGGGTACCATAATCCTAGTGTTGGTGTGTGAGCTAGATATCAAGAATATGCTTCACAGCCTTATGGTGTGATTCCTTGGTGTAGCTTGAAATCGGGCACACATGCAAACACTAAGCATTATATCTGGCCTAGATGCACATAAGTACAATAAAGAACCAATCATGGAGCGGTATACCTTGTGATCAAGTCAATACCATTTTCATCAATTGCATAGATGGCCATTTGTGGGCATAGGAATTTTGACACCTTTGCAATCTTGCATGCCAATTTCTTCAGGACATCTTTGAGGTATTTCTCCTGAGATATGAATATGCCATTGTGTTGTTGATGAATTTGAAGACCTAAGAAGAATTTCAACTCTCCCATCATAGACATTTGATATTCTTCACTCATCATATAGGCAAATTCATCACTATAACGTTGGTCAGTACAGCCAAAGATAATATCATCAACATATATTTGGCACACAAACAGTTCACCATCATAAGATTTAGTAAAAAGAGTAGGATCGAGTGAACCGGGTGTGAAGCCATTCTTCACGAAGAATTCCTTCAATGTATCATACCACGCCCGAGGGGCTTGCTTGAGGCCATAGAGGGCCTTATTGAGTCTCAAGACTTTGTCGATTCTTTGGATCTTCAAAACACGGGGTTGAGCAACATATACTTCTTCCTCAAGCTTACCATTGAGGAATGCACTTTTCACATCCATTTGATATAAAGTGATATTGTGATGGTTAGCATAGGCGTAGTAATATCTAATAGACTCAAGTCTAGCAACAGTGCAAAAGTTTCATCGAAATCAATTCCTTCAACTGCGTGTAGCCTTGAGCTACTAGTCGTGCCTTATTCCTCACCACAAGACCATTTTCATCTTGCTTGTTGCGATAGATCCACTTTGTGCCAATGATATTATGCTTGCGAGGATCTGGACGCTTGACCAGTTCCAGACGTTGTTGAGCTCGAACTGATGTAATTCTTCTTGCATGGCCTGAATCCACTCCGCTCGAAATGCTTCATCTACCTTAGTGGGCTCTGTGATAGAGACAAAAGCATAGTGCCCACAAAAGTTAGATAAATGTGAAGCTTTTGAGCGAGTGAGAGGACTGGCGCTTCAATGTCATCGATGATCTTGTCAACTTGCACTTCTTTTGCAACGCGAGGATGAGCTGGTTGTCGTCGAGGAATTTGATCATTTTCCTCGGCACCATTTTCTTCAAAGATTATCTTCAGTGCATCAAGACGACGTTCTTCGCGACAGGATGAATTCTTCAGCAGTTTCTTCAAGAGGGAATGACATCCTCGGTTGCCTTGAACCTGATAGAATCCTCGGTGCTGGTTCGTCTAACACGAAGGTAGGTGCTCTCTTTGCGAGCCATTAGTTTCATCGAACCGCACATCTAAAGTGTCAACAATCTTGTGAAGAGCGATGTTGAAGACTCAGAGGTGTGCGAGTCCTTTCCGTAACCAAGCATAAAACCCTCATGTGCTTTCGGTGCAAATTTAGAGGTGTGGTGAGGATCTCTAATCCAGCATTTAGCACCGAAGACTTTGAAATAACTTACATTGGGTTTCTTGTCAGTGAGGAGTTCATAGGAAGTCTTCTTGAAGAATTTGTGATGATATACTTTGTTGATGATGTGGCACGCAGTGTCAATTGCTTCAATCCAGAAACGACTAGGCGTTTTGTATTCATCAAGCATAGTGCGAGCCATCTCAACAAGAGTTCTGTTCTTGCGCCCACGACGCCATTTTGCCGAGGAGTATAAGGAGCAGATAACTCATGAGTAATACCAAGTTCATCAAGATAGTCATCAAGACCGAATTCTTGAACTCAGTTCCATTGTCACTCCCGATGTGCTTGATCTTCACACCAAAGTTGGTTGAAGCCCTCGAGGAAAATCGCTTGAAGATTTCCTGCACTTGATTTTTGTAAGTAACAATGTGTACCCATGTGTAACGAGAGTAATCATCAACAATAACAAAGCCATATAGTGATGCTTCATTAACGACAAACTGAATAATGATTGGGACCAAAGAGGTCCATGTGAAGCAATTCAAGGACGAGTAGTGGTCATGATAGTCTTCACTGGATGCTTGGCCTTGGTCATTTTTCCAGCTTCACAGTTCGTGATAAGTGATCCTTGAGGAATTTGACATTTTCAATGCCAATGACATGCTTCTTCTTCGCAAGCGTGTGCAAATTCCTCATGCCTGCGTGACCAAGTCGCCGATGCCATAGCCAGCCTTTCAAGCTTTTGCAAGTAGGCACATGGCTGGTTGTGGTCCCGTGGAAAAGTCAACAATATACAAGTCTCCTCTCCTAAAGCCTTCAAGACTTTGGAATTGTCACTTCCATAATCACAACACAACGAAACTTGCCAAAGATAACAACCATATCAAGATCACAAAGCATTGAGACCGACATGAGGTTATATCCTAAAGACTCAACAAGCATGACTTTGTCCATGTGCATGTCCTTAGAGATAGCAACCTTACCAAGTCCCAATACCGACTTTTGCCTTTGTCAGCAAAGATGATATGCTTCAGATGTGACGGTGATAAGGGAGCATCCATCAATAGATTCTTGTCACCAATCATGTGATTTGTACATCCACTATCGAGAACCCACTCGGTGGCTTTGGGTTGATCATCCTGCAGATGAATTAGTATAACTTACGATCTCATATACTTCATCGGTGAAGAATATGATATCAAGTTCATCGATGAATTTCATCACCAAGATCAATCGATAAGCAAGATGAGGACGTGTGAAATGAAAGTTCATTTCATCATGATTAGCTCGCCCTTTCGAGCATTTTGTCGTGCCCCAAGAAATTCTTCAGACGTTGAGGCACGCCCGAGACCTGACCGCAGAAGAGATTAGTTCTTTTCTTCACCACCCACATCGAAGGGGTGGCAAAGAGTTCATCATTCTCATGAGCACCATATGAGAATGGTGGCATAGAGGCCAAACCATTTCGCTTCACATAAGAAGGGTTAGGGTAAGCATATGAATAAGCAGAGAAATTCTTCGAGGACTTATGAACATATTGGTTTGAAGAATAATGCACATATTCATAGCCCTTAGCTCTACCCTGCGAAACAGAGTTGTTAGCACGATGATAATCATATGAGGACTTTGATCCTTTTGAGGAATTTGATCCACGTGAGGAATTTGGTCCGTATGAGGACTTGGATCCATATGAAGAATTTGGTCCATATGAAGAATTTGATCTGGAGTTCCTATTCTTCACAGGTGGTGTCATGAGGACATTCACTGAAGATTTTCAAGGCACTTCGCTTGGGAACCCAGATTTTCTTCATAGGGAACCGCTCTGCAGCTTAGTGCCAACATATCTAGCAAATACTTCACCATTCTGATTTTTGAACAGTTTATAGTTTGAGTCAAATGACTCATCAACAGAGTGAGGAAATTCGCACGTAAAACCAGATAAGGTAGATGGATCAACTGGAGGTCCCTTTGCAGCAACCCATGAGGTTTTGGGATACTGCTCAGGCTTCCAATACGTTCCATCAGCATTGAGTTTCCTCTCAAAGGCAATACCCTCTTTCCTAGGGTTCCTATTAAGGATCTTCTTTTAAGCAAATTCAAAAAGGTTTTGATGCCCTTTGAGGCTTTTGTACATGCCTGTCATGTACAATTCCTTCACCCTGCATCGTCAAGTGATACTAGCAATGTCCTCGATGAGGAATTAGTGATAGCAGAGGCAGGTGAAGAATTTGTAACAGTTGAAGCATTTGAACATTCGGTGAAGAATTAGCGATTCACGCTCAATGCACTTTAAGCATGGAGGAACAAATTCTTCTTGAGAGGCGCTGATTTGTTGAGCAAGTAATGAATCGCGCTCCTTCTGAAGATCTTCATAACTCGCTCTTAGCTTCTCAAGATCTTGCTTTCTTTGAAGAAATTCATAAGAAAGTTTCTCATGATCGATTAGGAGAGTGTTATGATGACCTTGAAGGTTGTCAAGCCTAGGCTCAAGTCTCTGAAGATTTTCAGTCAGGGCTTGAGTGCGATCCATTTCTTCACCTAACATATCATCACTCTTATCTAGCATGTTTTGAACCTTTTCAAAAGCCCTTTGTTGTTTTATAGCAATCTTAGCAAGTTTAGAGTAGCTGGGCTTGAGATCCTCATCAGATTCATTTTCACTAGATTCAGAGGAGGTGAAATTGAGTACCTTGGCACCTTTTGCCATGAAGCAATAGGTGGGAGCGTAGTCATCATTTTCCTCATCAGGCTTGTCGGCTGAGTCAGTTTCTTTATGTTGAAGATGGACTTGCTAACATAAGCGAGAGCAAGAGCCAGACTAGCCACACCAGATTCGGATTCTTCAGACTCCTCCTCTTCCTCATTTTCCTCAGATTCAGCTTCAGAGTCCATTTCCTTGCCAATGAATGCCCGAGCCTTTTTGGAGCTGCTCCTCTTGTGAGAAGAGGGTTTTGAGGATTTTGATGATGAAGATTTTGATGATTTCTTCTTTTCTTCGCATCATCGTAATCTGTAATCCTTGTGTTTCTTCTTTCTTAATTCCTTTTCCCATCGAGGACAATCTTGGATATAGTGACCAGGTTTCTTGCATTTGTGACAAAGTCTTCTCTTATAGTCACTAGATGAGGAATCACCGCTTCTTGAGGATTTTCCAAAGCGACCACGCCTTGAGAATTTCTGGAATTTCTTCACGAGCGAGTGCTAGCTCTCGCCAAATTCTTCAGATCTCCAAGGCTACTACCGAGTCTTCACTCTCGATTGAGACACAGCCTTGGCCTTGTGGCACGTGTTTTCCATAGCCGTAACCATAGAGATCTCTTTTCACAAGAAGTCGAACTCGTGAGTATTTAGCCTTTCGAGGATATCGGCAGGATCAAGAGACTTGTAATCAGCTCGTTCTTGTATCATCGGTGCGGAGTATCAAATGAGGAATCAAGTGATCTTAGTAATTTCTTCACCACCTCATGGTCGGTGATGTCGGTGGCACCCAAAGGCTTGAAGCTCATTTGAGATGTCAGAGGCGATCAAGGTTTGTTGAACATTTTCGTTGTCGAGTCTTTTGAAGCGGTTGAAGAGATTCCAAGAACATCAACTCGAGAGTCACGCTGAGTTGAAACGCCTTCATTTACTTTGGACAGTCTGTCCCGGATGAGTTTGGCGATTCCAAAGCACTCACTCTTCCATATTGACCTTTGCTCGATGGCCACATATGATATTCTTCGCTTGAGAATCGAGTTGCTTGAATCTCTTCACATCAAGATCATTCGAGAGGGTGTGGTGAGGAAACACCTTTTGTCACAACATACCGTAGATCGTTGTCAATTGCTTCAAGATGCATTCGCATTTTGTTCTTCCAAGAGGGATAGTCCGTCCCATCAAGGTAGGACACCCTGCCGAGACCTTGATCATACCTGCGGTCGACATAACTAAAACTCCGGTGGTTAAACTAAAATCACACGTAACAAGGGAGTACCTTGCTCGATACCAATTGAAAGTGCGTTATATCGACTAGAGGGGGTGAATAGGCGATTTTATGAATTCTTCATCGAGGAATTTGCCGTGAGGAAATTCCTTAGCTAAGAAATGCTTGCAGCGGAATAAGTACTCGAAGTAAGCATAACAGATTACAAGCATTGTCATCATGATGAAATGAAAACAATCACGAGTACGTAAAGCGTAATCACAGGATAACACAAGATGAAGACAAACAGATCAAGAAATTGGCGAGGAAATTGAGAAAGTCTTCACCAAAGTCTTCAAACACAGATATGAACAAACACTCAACACAAGAATGAGGAAATGAAAGGGTTGAGGAAATAGAACCAGTTAGGTTGATGAAGACAATGATTTGGTAGACCAGTTCCAACTGCTGTGTCTCGGCTTGTACGTCTGGTTGGAGCGGTTGAGTATTTAAACTCGAGGACACACAGTCCGGACACCCGATCGCCGAGCACGCAGCTCAGACACCAAGTCCTCACCGTATTCCCTTGAACTAAGGTCACACAGACCTCGCCCAATCACTCGTGGTAAGTCTTCAGCGACTTCCAAACCTTCACATACTTGGTCACTCGGCGATCCACAATTCCTCTTGGATGCTCTAGACCTTGACGCCTAACCGTCTGGAAGAAGCACAGTCTTCAAAGGTAAAAGCGCCGGATCCACGCAGGATCAATTTCTTCATGATGCTCAATCACTTTGGGTTTGTTGGGGTTTGGTTTTTGGGATTTTCCTCACTTGATGATTTTCGCCAAATTCCTCGGAGGATGGGTTGCTCTCAAATGACAAGTGTCAAGTTCTCTCGGAGCAGCCAACCAACTAGTGGTTGTAGGGGGCGGCTATTTATAGCCTAGGGAGCAGCCCGACATGATAAGACATAAATGCCCTTCAATAATATGACCGTTAGGTGGATAAGATATTTGGGACAGTCAAGCAAGAGACAAAGAACGGTCGGAAATTTGAACATCAAATTCCTCGGGGCTATCATGTTCCTCCTTGTGTAGGCAATTCAGATGGCGAATTCCTAACTCCTCGGTCGAACAAATTCTCGGCGACTGTAAGAGCTTCGTCTCACATCAAGAAATTGACTGAACTGTATGAGATTTCCAAAAGCTTCACTCAAGGAATTGGTAGGTGTAGGATTTTGAGTTGAGCATCACATGGAAATTTTTCCTTAGTATTTCCTCGACCCCTTTAACAAAGACGGTGTTTCCTATGACTCAAGAAAGAGAAAATGAAACTACGAAAACAAAAGTCTTCACGCTTCATGTTCCTCAAATGAATACCAAGTCTTCAAGGTCACACCAATTTCTTCACTTTCAAAGTCTTGTAAAGTCTTCAGAATATCAAAGTCTTCAGTTGAAGAACTTCATTTTTAGGGGTCGACTTTCACTGTAAATATCAAACTCCTCATAGACTTATAGGCCTGTGTACACTCACAAACGCATTAGTTACTTAACCTATAAGTCTTCAATACACCAAAATCACTAAGGGGCACTAGATGCACTTACAATCTCCCCCTTTTTGGTGATTGATGACAACATAGGTTAAGTTTTTCAACGGGGATAAACATGTGAAGTGTAAATACTGATAATGAGGAATTTGATTGCAAGATATAGAAGAACTCCCCCTGAAGGTGTGCATAGTGAGGAATTTGCTTTTGAGGCAATGCACATTTGAAGAAATGAATCATGGAGATGTCCCCCTATATCTTGTAATTCATACACGCATTTAACATATAGTATGAAGAATTTGAAATGCATGATGAAATATGGTGCTTGATGTTATGCAATGTAACGCATCAAGTGTATCAGATCTCAAATCGATTTGCTATGAAGATTTTCAAAGAGCTCACGAGAATCAGAGCATAACTAATGTAATCAGAGCATAGAGCAAGAGCATAATGCATCAAAAGTATCAAAGCGCCATCGGGTTTAAGATTACAACTCGATCCAATAAAAGGTTTCGGAAGAATGAGAGTTGTAACTTAATAAAATACTGTATATAGACAAAACACTAGACCCGCTTGAAGACTAACTCAAATTTCTCCCCCTTTGTCATCGAATGACCAAAAGGATCGAAACTGAGGACTAACGCTCTTGAAGAATTTCAAGTTGAAGACGGAGCGCCAAAGATTGTCGGGGTTGTTTGTTGAAGTAGGACCAGCCGGTATCTTCCAAATCTTCATTTTCATCGATTGTCGCGAGATGAAGAATAGGAGCTGGCCACCAAGGAAGGAACTTTGACCTTCTTGAATTTCTTCGGAGGAGGTGCAGACCAGTCAAATTCTTCCTTGAGTCCCATTGAAGTCAGTTCTTCTTCACTGTAGATATGTGAAAGAACAGCCCAGGTGCGCTTGAAGGTTTCATGAAGGTAGTAGTGGTTTTTCTTCACTGCATTGTGTGTGGAGGTCATGTTGTAAAGAAGAGTACCAAACTGACGCTTGACCCACGATGATAAACCTTATGTTCAAGTTGTTAAACAGCAATTTAAGATGCACCACGATGATCTACACGAAATTCTAGTCAAGTTACATATAAAGTTCATTAGATTCGGAGCTACGGCCTAGAAGATATGAGCAAAACAAGATAAACATGGCATTGATGCAAAATGCATACAAACATCAAGCAAACACCTCAAAACAAGGATGCAACATGATAATATGAAACTACATGCAAAAAAAAGCAAGTTTCATATAGAGCACACTCAAAACGGAGCAACGTTGCAACATATACACACTATACAAGTTATAGCAACAATCTGCCCAAAACAGCAACTAGGCATATTGCAAGCATCAAAACAACATGCTACAGCACCCCAACATAAAAACAAAAGGCATGGGCATGATGTACAGGTAAATCATTACAAAACATGAACACTGAGCTATCTCCAGAAATCACTAGAACATGCTCAAAATGACATGGCAAGATTGCAAATAATAACAGTTTAGGGCATTGGCCAAATAACATCAAAGTTGCAATGTTTAGAGCTATCAAACAACATGTTACAGGAACTTATCATGGCAAACAAAGGCATGGCATGAACCTACTAAATGCATAGAACAAAAGTCCCTTACTGACCATAAGCCAAAAAGGATCAGAAAATATGATGGCACCCACGTAAACATGGCAAGTTATATTACAGATTTGAACATGGCAGGAACAACGATAAGTAGGCATGTTGGTGAGCTTGAACCACTCACCACAGAGCAATACATGGCATGGCAAGGCAACCAACAGTAAGAAGACATGGCATAGAGGCTATACATGGCAAGAACAACATCATAGCATACACGGATCAACTACAACAACCTTGGCAAAATTGAATAACATGTAAACAATCTGCCAGTAACATTTTATAGCAAAAGTAGAGCTCGATTGACTCAAGCTATGGCACTCCATAATTGCAAACAAGGGCATGGATGGATAGGGCAAGAAATGTAGAACAAAACATCCTTACTGAAGTATCTCAAAATAATCATGGATCTCTCGGTAGCATCAAGTTAACATGGCTTGAAAATATCAGCAAAACAGGGCTGAAATCAGCAACAACAAGACACCTAGTTTGCATGCTTGTGCTAGTCACCACATTGATCACAAAAATACATGGCATACACCCCTGGAAAGATGGCATGGCATAGAACAAAACACATGTAGGACTCAAGTTCATAGGGTGCACACATCAATCATGGCAAAAATGACAAAAGTGCATGTTCTGATAAGAATCTGAAACTAACATCACCTAGCACTCTTCCAACAGCATTTCGGGCATCAAGATGAGCTCAAATGAAAATGATGCAATGAGATGAAATTATCTACTCTTCGAGACGAACAATTTGACATATTACACGCGCAAAACGGAGCTACATGCACAGAGTTATGGTGCGATGAAAATGCAACAAAATATGCAACAATCTCGGGGACTTGGTGGATTTTGATCCTCCGAAAAAGTCAACGGGACGGAGTGGTGTGGGATGGCGAGATCCGGGACGGAGGCATGGCCGTTTGGTTGTTGGTGGTGGTGGATCTCGTCCAGGCCACCAGATCCGGCGACGGCGGCTCCGGCGAGGCCTCCGGCGAGGGCGGCGGCCGGAGTGGACGGGGGAGGCGGAGGTTCGGCGGGGACGAGCCGCGGAGGGAGGCGACGGGACTCATGGCGGCGGCCGGCGGAGCAAACTCCGCGGGAGCTCGGGCGGCTCGGGCGAGGGCGGGGCTGAGGAGGCGGCCGCCGACGAGGCGGTCGGGGCGGCGGGCGGAGCTGGCTCGGGCGCGACGAGGAGGAGGAGAGGGGCGACGGCGGCGCGGCCGCGGAAAGGAGGCGGGCGGGATGCGCGGAGGTCCGGCGAGGTCGCCGGGCGAGGCGGCAGCGGAGGCGGGCGGCGATCGAGCACGGGCGTCAGCGGGTCGGCGGCGCGCGGGCGCCAGGCGCGTGGCGCCCCTGCGGCGGGCGACGGAGGCGGATGGGCCGGGCGGGCCCGCCATGGCTCGCTGGCCGGGCGGCGGGCGCGGCGCTGGGAGGCCACGTGGCAGGCGGCGGTTGGTCGGCGCGGCGGCGGACGTGTCCGGCGCTGACGGACGCTCGTCCGCTACCGAGGAAGAAGAAGGCTAGGGTTGGACTGCGATTTGATCCGCGAATTTTCGGGGATCTACTTTATAGGTAGAGGGAGCTAGGAGAGTCCAAATGAGGTGCGGTTTTTGCCACGCGATCGTGATCGAACGACCGAGAGCATGGAGGGGAGTTAGATGGGTTTTGGGCCTCTTTGAAATGGGTGTTGGGCTGCAAACAAAGAGGCTTTTGCGGTTACCGGTGCTAACGTTGGAGTATCAAACGACCTCCAAATGATCCGAAACTTGACAGCGGTTCACGGTGCTATACCAAGGTAACCTCGTTCCATTCCGAGACCGTTTAACACCCGCACATGAAAAGAGGCAAAAGGGGGCGCCGGGAGACATAGGAGTGCCGGATTGCAAAACGGACAACGGGGAAAATGCTCGGATGCATGAGACGAACACGTTTGCAAAATGAAATGCACATGATGACATGATATGAAATGCAGATGATGACATGGCAAAGTGCAACACGCAAGCACATGACATGGCAACGACAGCGAATAACTGGCAGACACCTGGCGCATCGAATCCGGGGCGTTACAGTTGTACCCCAGAGACGGTTGGGTTACCCACGTCCGTGTTGATGAGAATCCCTTAATAAGGGGACACGATATCGGCTTGGATAAGACGTGCCAGTGAAGCCGCGCCTCAAAACCCGGGGCGACAAGCCAAAAAAGGTTTAAAATAATGACCCGGCGGTGACGTGGCGTCACGCTATGAACAGTTGTTGGTGGATTGGATTTATAAATTATTGTGCCCTCTGTGGAAATATACAAAACTCATGTTACAGAGCTGGACACATTCGTCTGAAGACCATCATGGAGTATTCAAAAAGGGGAACCCGCCTTGCAATGCCGAAGATAAAACTGCATGTCGGACTCCTCGTCGTTGAAGCCAGGTTCATGGGCTACTGAGGGAGTCCTAGACTAAGGGGCCCTCGGGCGTCCAGACTGTCAGCCATGGGCTAGACTGATGGGCTGTGAAGATACGAAGGCCGAAGACTCTACATGTGTCCGGATGGGACTCTCCTTGGCGTGGAAGGCAAGCTTGGTGATCAAATGTGTAGATTCCTTTCTTTGTAACTGTGACCTTGCGTAACCCTAGATCCTCCCAGTGTCTATATAAACCGGAGGGCTTAGTCCGGAGGGGGAGAGACTCATTACCATAGTCATACAGGTTAGACTTCTAGGGTTTAGCCATTACAATCTCGTGGTAGATCAACTCTTGTAATACTCATATTCATCAAGATCAATCAAGCAGGAAGTAGGGTATTACCTCCATAGAGAGGGCCCGAACCTGGGTAAACATTGTGTCCCCTGTCTCCTGTTACCATCGACCTTAGACGCATAGTTCGGGACCCCCTACCCGAGATCCGCCGGTTTTGACACTGACAGTAGGTGCGGCAAGGATTTGGTTGTTTGCTAGAAGAGTGTTTATTTCTTCCAACCCGGTTTTTGCCGCGTCCGTCCACTCAAAGTGGTCGGTACGCCGAAGCAGGCGATATAGAGGCAGCGCCTTCTCTCCCAATCTAGAGATAAAGCAGCTCAAGGCTGCCACGCACCCAGCTACTTTTTGGACCTGCTTTAGGTCGATTGGTATTGCCAACTATGACAAGGCTCGGATTTTGGCTGGGTTTGCTTCGATTCCTCTATTGGAAATGATGAACCCGAGCAGCTTTCCGGCCGAAACGCCGAAAATGCATTTTTCCGGATTGAGCCGTATGTCATATGTTTGAAGGTTGTCGAATGTAAGACGTAAGTCATCCACCAATGATTTAACATGTTTGGTTTTGATGACTATATCATCTACATATGCCTCCACCGTCTTGCCAATTTGTTTTTCCAGGCATGTTTGAATCATGCATCGGTAGGTGGCGCCGGCGTTTTTGAGTCCGAAAGGCATAGTGTTAAAGCAGAAAGGCCCGTACAGAGTGATAAATGTCGTTGCGGCCTGATCGGATTCCTTCATCTTAATCTGATGGTATCTGGAGTATGCGTCGAGGAAACACAGTGAACCGTGTCCTACAGTTGCATCAATGATTTGGTCAATGCGGGGCAGTGCGAAGGTCCTTAGGGCAAGCTTTATTGAGGTCTTTAAAATCGACACGAAGGCGCCAGGATTTGTCCTTCTTTGGCACCATGACCAGGTTTGCTAGCCAATCCGGGTGTTTTATTTCTCGAATAAACACGGCTTCCAATAGCTTGGCTAGCTCCTCTCCCATAGCTTGTCGCTTGGGTTCGGAAAATCCCCGTAGTGTTTGCTTAAATGGCTTGAACCCCTTTATTATGTTGAGGCTGTGTTCGGCTAGTCTGCATGGGATTCCTGCATATCCGACGGGTGTCAGGCAAAGATGTCCCAGTTCTCGCGCAGGAATGCTCTTAGAGCAGCGTCGACCGTCGGATCCAGTTGTGCTCCAATGGCTGCTGTTTTATTAGGATCCGTCGGGTGAACTTGGAATTTGACTATTTCGTCTGCCGGTTTGAAATAAGTGGATTTAGGCCTTTTATCGAGGATTACGTCATCTCAGTCCATTGTGGAACCCAGAGCGGTGAGCTCCTCGGCCACAAGGGCCTCAGATAGTGCCTCCAGGGCCAGGGATGCGGTTCTATTTTCGGTGCGGAGTGCTATGTCCAGATCACTGGCGATAGTGATAACTCCGTTGGGCCCGGCATTTTGAGCTTCATGTACCCGTAATGAGCTATGGCTTGAAAGCGTGTGAATGCATCTCGCCCCAACAGGGTATGATATCCGCTGTTGAAAGGTGCCACCTGGAAGGTTAACTCTTCGGACATGCAGTTCTCGGGCGTGCCGAATACCACAACAAGTTTGATTTTTCCCGAACATCGCGCTTCTCGACTGGGAGTAATACCTCGAAAGGTTGTACTTCTCTGCTCGATGCGGCTCTTGTCCATTTGCATTTTGTTGAGCGTGTCCTCATAGATGAGGTTTAATCCGCTGCCCCCCGTCCATGAGCACTTTAGTGAGACAAAAGCCATCCATAATTGGGTTTAGAACTAAAGCGACTGGTGCTCAGACTGGCCGGGCCCATGGTTCTTCAGTGGCATTGAAAGTTATCGCCATGTCATTCCAAGGGTTCATTGCGGCTACTTGGTTAACTTCAGCGAGGTCGTGGAGCGGCGTTTTACGCTGATTATTTGAAGAAAAGGTCTCAAAGACCGTAAATACATTGAGATTGTTATCCTCCGAGGAGTATTTCTCTGGGGTAGTGTTGGTGAGGATGGCCTCACCGCTTTTAGCCACCTGCCGGAGTATCCAACATGCCCGAAGGCTATGTGTTGGTTCGAAATTCGGCATAGTGTGTATCTGAAAAGGCTTGTCGAGCCATTCATCAAGATAGTTCTATGTCCTGTTAAGGGCTTAATTTTCATGTCCGTGAAGTGATAATCAGGTGCCCCGTGAGGGTGCATCCTTTTTGCCCGGCCGGTGGGTGTCTTAAAGGCTGGTGGTTCCCACCGAGTTGTCTGGGCTTTCCATTGCTCAATACTTCTGTACTATGTGTGCCAAATCTGCAAAGTGCGGTATGCGGTGTCGATTGAGGGCATTGAGGATCCCCTCGTCCGTACAGTTGCGGCAAAAGACTAATACCGCATCATCATCACATCAATCTTTAATCTTGTTTTTGACAAGTAGGAATCTAGCCCAAAAGGGATGGATTGTTTCCTGAGGTTGCTATCATACATACATTAAGTCGCATATATCCGGGGGACCGGAATTGTTGGGAGAGTATTTATTTTGGTGGGCGGGCGGGCTCAGGTCCGAACCCTGACCCACTGTGGAATCCGGACTTTGAAAGGTTTTCGAGGTCACCGGCCCAGGATCTAGAGTGTCCTGGGCTTTTTAGGCTCAACGCCTGATTATATGTTCGGAGGACAGATGGTCTCTCCTCGAAGATGGGTGTCCGTCTCGCAGGGCTCGGAGATCTGAACATAGTTTGTTTTTAGCATAGGAGGAGCGATATCCTCATCTTTCTCTTCCACAAAAGTCACCAGGTGGGTGACAGTTGGGGACCTGATTTCCCTCTGATCGGGTTTAAGCCCAATCAGATTATAATCTGTTGTGACCCCCAAGGCGGCGATGTGATCTAGCAGTTCATTTAAAGACGAGATATCTACCGGATCCATCTTATCGACGCTTTCGGGGTTGATGCGGAGATGATTTTTGGCGACCTGGGGGACCGCCTTGGGCTTAACGGCCGGGCGGGCGCCCATGGTGAAACTGCCGATCTGGAGGATCTGCCCAGGAACTAGGGCCCTTCCAGAGGTGATTTTTTCATTGACGACAAGGCGAGCCATCGATCGTTCTATCAACAACACAGAGGAACTCTCAATGAAAGCACCAATGTCGGTGTGAAAACCGGCCGATCTCGGGTAGGGGGTCCCGAACTATGCGTCTGTGGATCAAAGGTAACAGGAGGTGGGGGACACGATGTTTACCCAGGTTCGGACCCTCTTAATGGAGGTAATACCCTACTTCCTGCTTGATTGACTATGATGAGTATAAGGGTTACAAGAGTTGATCTACCTCGAGATCGTAATGGCTAAACCCTAGATGTCTAGCCTGTATGATTATGTTCGCCTCTATGGACAAAACCCTCCGGTTTATATAGACACTGGAGAGGGCCAGGGTTGTACAAAGTCGGTTTACAGACAAAGGAAACTATACGACTAGCCGCCAAGCTTGCTATCCAAGCCAAGGAGAGCCCCATCCAGACACGGGGAAAGGCCTTCTATCTTGTACTTTCACGGCCCATTAGTTCGGCCCATGTCACATAGCCCGACCATCCGAGGACCCCTTAATCCAGGACTCCATCACCCCCACCCCTAGCGTTTTAACCCTAGGCACCTTGGGCCCCTTGGGGGCGCACTAGTCCACTAGGGGGCTGGTTCCCACCTATGTTCAGCCGATTTGGTCCCCCGGGGCAGGTGGCCCCACCCGGTGGACCCCCGGAACCCTTTCGGTGGTCCCGGTACCGATAACCCCTGAAACCTTTCCGGCGACTGAAACTGGACTTCCCATATATAAATCTTCACCTCCGGACCATTCCGGAACTCTTCGTGATGTCCGGGATCTCATCTGGGACTCTGAACAACTTCCGGTAACCACATACAATTCCCATTACAACTCTAGCGTAACAGAACCTTAAGTGTGTAGACTCTACGGGTTCGGGAATCATGTAGACATGACCGAGACACCTCTCCGGCCAATAACCAATAGCGGGATCTAGATACCCATATTGGCTCCAACATGTTCCACGATGATCTCATCGGATGAACCACGATGTCGGGGATTCAATCAATCCTGTATACAATTCCTTTTGTGCATCGATATATTACTTGCTCGAAATTTGATCATCGGTATCCCCATAACTTGTTCAATCTCGTTACCGGCAAGTCTCTTTACTTGTTCCGTAACACATGACCCAGTGGCTAACTCCTTGGTCACATTGAGCTCATTATGATGATGCATTACCGAGTGGGCCTAGAGATACCTCTCCGTCATACAGAGTGACCAATCCCACTCTGGATTCGTTCCTACCCAATAGACACTTTCGGAGATACTTGTAGTGCACCTTTATGGTCACCCAATTACGTTGTGACATTTGATAGACCCAAAGAATTCCTTCGGCATCCGGGAGTTGCACAATCTCATGGTCTTTGGAAATGATACTTGACATTAGAAAAGCTCTAGCAAATGCACTACATGATCTTATGCTATGCTTAGGATTGGGTCTTGTCCATCACATCATTCTCCTAATGACGTGATACCGTCATTAACGACATCCAATGTCCATGGTCAGGAAACCAAAACCATCTATTGATCAACGAGCTAGTCAACTAGAGGCTCACTAGGGACATGTTGTGGTCTATGTATTCACACATGTATTACGGTTTCCGGTTAATACAATTATAGCATGAACAATAGACAATTATCATGCACAAGGAAATAATAACCATTTTATTATTGCCTCTAGGGCATATTTTGTAACGACCCGAATCTGATAAGATTCGATGTCTCTGTACTCACTGTGCTAGTCCCTGGATCGACTCGCTAGCACACACAGTACATATGAATATCAAATATCAAGTGCATCATTTATTACAACGTATGATCCAGAAGTTATAAAGTATTACAAACTGAATAACACATGGCTAACTTATTCAATAATAACATCGGAAAGGTAGCATAATCAACGATGAGTCCATCAATGCCCATCAAGAATATGTTGAGTGAAGACTCGCAACCCCATCAGATCTCACCGATCATCGAAAATCCTGCAACGTGATAAGTTGCAGCCACAAGGGTCAATACATTGAATGTATTGGCAAATCACACAATATGATATAGCAAACCCACGCCCACAAAGCAATGTATGACAAACAAAACACACTAGTTTGGAGAAGAATGTCTTCACCTACCTCCACTACCGAACTCACAACCGCCTCTAATTTACTCGCCCAAGATAACACAAAGATTCTAAATAAACATGACAAGATCTTCGAAGTATGTCTCAAGTGCGCTCTGTCACATGGCGCATTCTCTAGGAACAATAGAGCGCTCGCCAAGGACGATTCACCTGATTTATGTTCAAAACTACACTCACCTCAAGTGCGCTCTGTCAATGGCGCATTCTCTAGGGACAATAGAGCGCTCTGCCAGTGACGCATTCACCTGGTTAATAATCCCGAGCCTACAGCTATAAACACTCACCACTTTCATGGATCACTCGACACATGCCCGCGTCTACCATATCAAGTTGATCACACCATCACAAAACACAATCGATAACAAAACATGGCAACACGAGATACCCATATCAAGCCAAACATTTATCATAGCAATGAAACCACACATGCATAGCAGAACATAGGATGAGCAAAATCAAAAGTGCAAACTTGCCTTGAACGATGCTGAAGTACTCTAACGATTAATTCCGATCCGCTTCACACTCCAGACAATCTATACGATAACGAAGGCACCGATAAATAAACTGTACTCGCACAACAATCACAATAAAGCCAACAACAATGAATTCAAATAAAAACTTAGATAAACGAACATAACATTAGGTATCTATTATCTACATGCTACCACGATCAAAATGCAAAAGGAATCAACTCATTTGGATCTACGGTTTAAAAGATATGGCCTCCGGAAGTTTGAATTCAAATTTAAACAACTTCAAATTTGAACTGTTCAAAAATGTGAAACTTTAGTTCTACAATATTCTCCTGGTCACTAAGAGTACACAGGAAAAAGAATCGGTGAATTTGGAGTTACGGATCTCAAGATAAACCTAAATGAACATTTGATATGGAATCTGCCAAAATAAATTGTGCTAAAAACAGATTTGTGGAAGAACTGCTGCGGCAGCTGTGGATGTGCCACGTGTCACATTGTCATTGGCTGTAAACCGTTTGCTGCGGGGCTTAAACGACGAACGGCCACAACTTAAGGAATAACGGTTCGGCAGAGAGAAAAAAAAACAATGTATGATCTAATCTGGGCCGTTTAAAGAAGATCAGATGATGCTAGGTGACTCACCGGAGAAGAACAGAGGCTGGCCGCCGGACTTGAGGAAGAACGGCGCGGGGCGGCTCGGGCGGTGATGGTGGCGCTTACTCCGATGGTCTCCAGACTCAGGAGGGTAGCGTACGAGACGCGGAGCTCGGCTGCGGTCTCGAAGAAGTCCTCAGCGGCGTCGGTGGCGGACGGGGTTGACGGCAGAGGATGGCTGGAACTCGGGCGGTGGCGGGGATCTCCGGATCGAGGTCCTTGCGCCCGCTTCGGTACTCCCCTGTGCGAGATAGTGGGTCAAGGAGATAGAGGAGATCAAGACAAAATTAACAGGAGCAAGAGGAGGTGCTGGGACCCACTGTAGGCGACGGAAACGACGACGGCGGAGGTCAGGAGCGGTGGAACTCCGGCAAGATCGCGAAATCAACCTAGGGCACGGGAGACTGCGATTTTGGCGAAAAATCGGCAGAGGAGGGGCTGGGGATCTTAAATAGGTCACCAGCTCGTGCGTGGAGTACAAGGATCGATCGAATCGGTCGATCCGATTGTGGCTGGGTTCGGTAACTACAGTGCTTGGGAAGAACACGGCGCTGCGAGCAAGATGACATGCGGGCCCTAGAGGTCAGCGAAAGAGAAGAAAAAAACAGGAAGGGAAGAGGGCTGCGGTGCTGGGCTGGCCTACTAGCTGCTGCGGCGCTGCCTTCTTAAGACGACGCGAGGGATAGTTTGGCGCGGATGTGCAGTCCAAAGGAATAGTAATGCCTTGCATAACATTTATACTAAAATGTAACATACATTTGAACAAAACAAACAAGCTAGTGACTTCCTAAAATATACCAAACACATAGTAAAATATTATTACTACTACAAAATACCGTGAACATTTTTAAAACACAAATGCACTAAAATAAATATATTTAATGCGATACAAGCATATAAAGAATATGATAACAACTACTCAATAATTTTGAGTTTCTACAAAGCCAAAATAATTTAGGTAGACACTGAATATATTCTTAGCATTTTCCAATTATAATTAATAGGGGAGAAGTCATATTATCTCCACTCCAAATACTTTGCCTTATTGGAAAACACTTTGAATATTCAGGAAATTTAAATAAGCATAGAAATCATGATGAAAAGAATGATACTATTAACATTCCAAATTTTAAAAATTTGGGATGTTACATATTTCCAACAGTCTCCCACTTGCACTAGAGTCAATAATCTAGTTACATTGTGATGAATCGAACACCCATAGAGTTCTGGTGCTGATCATGTTTTGCTCGTGGAAGAGGTTTAGTCAACGGATCTGCGACATTTGAATCCGTATGTACTTTACAAATATTTATGTCTCCATCTTGAATATATTCGCGAATGGAGTTGAAGCGGCACTTGATGTGCTTGATCTTCTTGTGAAACCTGGGCTCCTTGGCAATGGCAATAGCTCCAGTGTTGTCACAGAAGAGAGTCATCGGGCCCGACGCATTGGGAAACACTCCTAGGTCGGTGATAAACTCCATCATCCAGACTCCTTCCTGCGCTGCTTCCGAAGCAACTATGTACTCCGCTTCACATGTAGATCCCACCACGACGCTTTGCTTGTAACTGCACCAGATGACTGCCCCACCATTCAAAATATCCACGTATCCGGTTTGTGACTTGGAGTCATCTGGATCTGTGTCAAAGCTAGTATTGACATAACCCTTTATGACGAGCTCTTCGACACCTCCATAAATGAGAAATATATCCTTAGTCCTTCTCAGGTACTTCAGGATATTCTTGACTGTTGTCCAGTGTTCCATTCCAGGATCACTTTGGTACCTCCCTACCAAACTTATGGCAAGGTTCACATCAGGTCTGGTATAGAACATGACATACATAATAGAGCCTATGGCTGAGGCATAGGGGATGGCACTCATCTTTTCTGTTTCTTCTGCCGAGGTCGGGCATTGAGTTGCGCTCAATCTCACACCTTGCAATACAGGCAAGAACCCCTTCTTGGACTGATCTATATTGAACTTCTTCAATATCTTGTCAAGGTATGTGCTTTGTGAAAGACCAATGAGGCGTCTCGATCTATTTCTATAGATCTTTATGCCTAATATGTGAGCAGCTTCTCCAAGGTCCTTCATTGAAAACACTTATTTAAGTAGGCCTTTATGCTTTCCAAAAGTTCTATATCATTTCCCATCAACAGTATGTCATCCACATATAATATGAGAAATGCTACAGAGCTCCCACTCACTTTCTTGTAAATACAGGCTTCTCAATAAGTCTGTATAAACCCAAACGCTTTGATCATTTCATCAAAGCGAATGTTCCAACTCCGAGATGCTTGCACCAGCCCATAGATGGAGCGCTGGAGCTTACATACCTTGTCAGCATTCTTAGGATCGACAAAACCTTCCGGTTGCATCATATACAATTCTTCCTTAAGGAAACCGCTAAGGAATGCCGTTTTGGCGTCCATTTGCCAGATCTCATAATCATAGAATGCGGCAATTGCTAACATGATTCAGACGGACTTCGGCTTTGCTACGGGTGAGAAGGTCTCGTCATAGTCAACTCCTTGAACTTGTCGATAACCCTTAGCGACAAGTCGAGCCTTATAGATAGTCACATTACCATCCGCGTCAGTATTCTTCTTAAAGATCCACTTATTATCTATGGCTTGCCGATCATCGGGCAAGTCCACCAAAGTCCATACTTTGTTCTCATACATGGATCCTATCTCGGGTTTCATGGCTTCAAGCGATTTGTTGGAATCCGGGCCCGCCATCGCTTCTTCATAGTTTGAAGGTTCACCGTTGTCTAACAACATGATTTCCAGGACAGGGTTGCCATACCACTCTGGTGCGGAACGTGTCCTCATGCACCTACGAAGTTCAGTAGCAACTTGACCCGAAGTTTCATGATCATCATCATTAACTTCCTCTCTAGTCGGTGCAGGCACCACAGAAACATCTTCTTGAGCTGCGCTACTCTTCGGTTCAAGAGGGGGTACCTCATCAAGTTCTACTTTCCTCCCACTTACTTCTTTCGAGAGAAACTCTTTCTCCAGAAAGGATCCATTCTTGGCAACAAAGATCTTGCCTTCGGATCTGAGGTAGAAGGTATACCCAATAGTTTCCTTGGGGTATCCTATGAAGATGCAGTTTTCCGATTTGGGTTCGAGCTTTTCAGGTTGAAGTTTCCTGACATAAGCATCGCATCCCCAAACTTTCATAAACGACAGCTTAGGTTTGTTCCCAAACCATAATTCATACGGTGTCATCTCAACGGATTTAGAAGGTGCCTATTTAAAGTGAATGCGGCAGTCTCTAAAGCATAACCCCAAAATTATAGCGGTAAATCGGTAAGAGACATCATAGATCGCACCATATCCAATAGAGTGCGATTACGATGTTCGGACACACCATTACGCTGAGGTGTTCCAGGCGGTGTGAGTTGTGAAACAATTCCACATTTCCTTAATTGCGTGCCAAACTCGTGACTCAAGTATTCTCCTCCACGATCAGATTGTAAGAACTTGATTTTCCTGTCACGTTGATTCTCTACCTCGCTCTAAAATTCCTTAAACTTTTCAAAGGTCTCAGACTTGTGTTTCTTTAAGTAGACATACCCATATCTACTTAAGTCATCAGTGAGGGTGAGAACATAACAATAGCCACCGCGAGTCCTCAACACTCATTGGTCTGCATACATCAGTATGTATTATTTCCAACAAGTTGGTTACTCGCTCCATTGTTCCGGAGAACGGAGTTTTGGTCATCTTTCCCAAGAAGCATGGTTCGCAAGTGTCAAATGATTCATAATCAGGAGACTCCAAAAGTCCATCTGCATGGAGTTTCTTCATGCGTTTGACACCAATATAACCAAGACGGCAGTGCCACAAGTATGTGGGACTATCATTATCAACCTCACATCTTTTGGCATTCACACTATGAATATGTGTAACATCACGTTCGAGATTCAATAAAAATAAACCATTGACCAGCGGGGCAAGACCATAAAACATATCTCTCATATAAATAGAACAACCATTATTCTCGGATTTAAATGAGTAGCCATCTCGCATCAAACAGATCCAGATACAATGTTCGTGCTCAAAGTTGGTATTAAATAACAATTATTGAGGTTTAAAACTAATCCCGAAGGTAGATGTAGAGGTAGCGTGCCAACGGCGATCACATCGACCTTGGAACCATTCCCGACGCACCTCGTCACCTCGTCCTTCGCCAGTCTCCGCTTATTTCGTAGCTCTTGTTTTGAGTTACAAATGTGAGCAACCGCACTGGTATCAAATACCCAGG
The DNA here is from genome assembly GCA_021605205.1 of Aegilops longissima. Lineage (NCBI taxonomy): Eukaryota > Viridiplantae > Streptophyta > Magnoliopsida > Poales > Poaceae > Aegilops > Aegilops longissima. The sequence goes on from CM038679.1 coordinate 76,810,171, forward strand.
AGCTACTACGAGCGCTGGTAAGGTACACATCAGTAACATGTATATCATATATACCTTTGATGTTGCCGGCCTTCTTATCTGCTAAGTACTTGGGGCAATCCCGCTTTCAGTGACCATTTCCCTTGCAATAAAAACACTCAGTCTCAGGCTTGGGTCCATTCTTTGGCTTCTTCTCGGCAACTGACTTACCGGGCGTGGCAACTCCCTCGCCGTCCTTCTTGAAGTTCTTCTTACCCCTGCCTTTCTTGAAACTAGTGGTCTTATTCACCATCAACACTTGATGTTCCTTTTTGATCTCCACCTCCGCTGATTTCAGCATTGAATATAACTCAGGAATGGTCTTCTCCATCCCTTGCATATTGAAGTTCATCACAAAGCTCTTGTAGCTAGGTGGAAGCGACTGGAGGATTCAGTCAATGACCGAGTCATCTAGAAGATTAACTCCCAGCTGAGACAAGTGGTTGTGCAACCCAGACATTTTGAGTATATGCTCGCTGACAGAACTATTTTCCTCCATCTTACAACTGAAGAACTTGTCGGAGACTTCACATCTCTCGACCCGGGCATGAGCTTGGAAAACCATTCTCAGCTCTTGGAACATCTCATATGCTCCGTGTTGCTCAAAACGCTTTTGGAGCGCCGGTTCTAAGCTTTAAAGCATGCGGCACTGAACCAGGGAGTACACATCACTACGCGACCGCCAGTCATTCATAACGTCTTGAGTTGCTGGAAAAATGGGTGCGTCACCTAGCGGTGCTTCAAGGACATATGCTTTCTTGGAAGCTATGAGGATGGTCCTCAAGTTATGGACCTAGTCCATATAGGTTCTTCCATCGTTTTCAGCTTGGTTTTCTCTAGGAACGCGTTGAAGTTGAGGGTAACATTAGTGTGTGCCATTGGGTCTACAAGATAGATTTAAAAGACAATTTTAGACTAAGTTCATGATAATTAAGTTCATCTAATCAAATTATTTAATGAACTCCCACTCAAATAGACATCTCTCTGGCCATCTAAGTGATACATGATCCAAATCAACTAGGTCGTGTCCGATCATCACGTGAGACGGACTAGTCATCAATGGTGAACATCTCCATGTTGATCGCATCTACTATACGACTCATGTTCGACCTTTAGGTCTCTCATGTTTCGAGGCCATGTCTGTACATGCTAGGCTTGTCAAGTCTACCAAAGTGTTTCGCATGTGTAAATCTGGCTTACATCCTTTGTATGCAAACGTTAGAATCTATCACACCCGAGCATCACGTGATGCTTCGAAACAACGAACCTTCGCAACGGTGCACACTTAGGGGGAACACATTTCTTGAAATTTAAGCGAGGGATCATCTTATTTATGCTACCATCATTCTAAGCAAATAAGATGTAAACAAGATAAATATCACATGCAAATCATAAAGTGACATGATATGGCCAATATCATCTTGCGCCTTTGATCTCCATCTTCGAGTCGCGGCATGATCACCATTGTCACCAGCATGACACCATGATCTCCATCATCGTGTCTTCATAAAGTTGTCCCGCCAACTATTACTTCCACTACTATGGATAACGGTTAGGAATAAAATAAAGTAATTACATGGCATTTATATTGACTCGCAGGTCATACAATAAATGAAGACAACTCCTATGGCTCCTGCCGGTTGTCATACTCATTGACATGCAAGTCATGGTTCCTATTACAAGAACATGATCAATCTCATACATCACATATATAATTCATCACATCCTTTTGGCCATATCACATCACATAGCATACCCTGCAAGAACAAGTTAGACGTCCTGTAATTGTTGTTGCATGTTTTACGTGGCTGCTATGGGTTTCTAGCAAGGAGTTTCTTACCTACGCAAAAGCCACAACGGTGATATGCCAATTGCTATTTACCCTAAATAAGGACCCTCTTCATCGAATCCAATCCGACTAAAGTGGGAGAGACAGACACCCGCTAGCCACCTTATGCAAAAAGTGCATGTCAGGCGGTGGAACCGGTCTCACGTAAGCGTACGTGTAAAGTCGGTCCGGGCCGCTTCATCCCACAATGCCGCCGAATCAAGATAGGACTAGTAACAACCAGAAAATTGACCAAATCATCACCCACAACTACTTGTGTTCTACCCGTGCATAGAATCTACGCATAGACCTAGCTCTGATGCCAATGTTGGGTAACATAGTAATAATTCAAAAAAAATTCCTACGTGTCACCAAGATCAATCTAGGAGATGCTAGCACTGAGAGAGAGGGAGTGCATCTTCATACCCTTGAAGATCGCTAAGCGGAAGCGTTGCGAGGAACACGGTTGATGGAGTCGTACTTGCGGCATTCAAATCGCGGAAGATCCAATCTAGTGCCGAACGGATGACGCCTCCGCATTCAACACACGTACATCCCGGGGACGTCTCCTCCTTCTTGATCCAGCAAGGGGAGAGGAGAAGTTGAGGGAGAACTCCGGCAACACAACGGCATGGTGGTGGAGCTCGTGGTTCTCCGGGAGAGCTTCCTTAAGCTCAACAGAGGAGGAGGTGTAGGAGGGGGAAGGGCTGCGCCAGGGGCTGAGGTGCGGCTGCCCTCCCCCCTATATTTATAGGGTGAAGGGGAGAGGGGGGCGGCGGCCAAGGGGGTGATTGCACCCAAGTTGGTGTGGGGTACCCCCACCCCTAGGGTTTTAACCCTAGGCGCCTTGGGCCCCTTGGGGGGTGCACCAGCCCACTAGGGGGGCTGGTTCCCACCCATGTTCATCCCATTTGGTCCCCCAGGGCAGGTGGCCCCACCCAGTGGACCCCGGGAACCCTTTCGGTGGTCCTGGTACAATACCGATAACCCCTGAAACCTCTGGCGACTGAAACTGGACTTCCCATATATAAATCTTCACCTCCAGACCATTCCGGAACTCCTCGTGACGCCTGGAATCTCATTCGGGACTCCGAACAACTTTAAGTAACCACATACAATTCCCGTTACAACTCTAGCGTCACCGAACCTTAAGTGTGCAGACCCTACGGGTTCGGGAACCATGTAGACATGACCGAGACAACTCTCCGGCCAATGACCAATAGCAGGATATGGTTATCCATATTGGCTCCCACATGTTCCACGATGATCTCATCGGATGAACCACGATGCCGGGGATTCATTCAATCCCGTATACAATTCCCTTTGTCCATCGGTATGTTACTTGCCCGAGATTCGATCTTCGGTATGCCCATACCTTGTTCAATCTCGTTACCAGCAAGTCTCTTTACTCGTTCCGTAACACATGATCCCGTGGCTAACTCCTTGGTCACATTGATCTCATTATGATGATGCATTACTAAGTGGGCCCAGAGATACCTCTCCGTCATACGGAGTGACAAATCCCAATCTGGATTTGTTCCAACCCAACAGACACTTTCGGAGATACCTGTAGTGCACCTTTATGGTCAGCCAATTATGTTGTGACATTTGATAGACCCAAAGAATTCCTACGGCATCCGGGAGTTGCACAATATCATGGTCTAAGGAAATGATACTTGACATTAGAAAAGCTCTAGCAAACGAACTACATGATCTTATGCTATGCCTAGGATTGGGTCTTGTCCATCACATCATTCTCCTAATGATGTGATCCCGTTATCAACGACATCCAATGTCCATGGTCAGGAAACCAAAACCATCTATTGATCAACGAGCTAGTCAACTAGAGGCTCACTAGGGACATGTTGTGGTCTATGTATTCACACATGTATTACGGTTTCCGGTTAATACAATTATAGCATGAACAATAGACAATTATCATGCACAAGGAAATATAATAATAACCATTTTATTATTGCCTCTAGGGCATATTTCCGATAGATTGAACTAGGTATGGCGATACCGACGATCGAAACCCGGGCAAGTAATCTTGTCTTGGAGGTCATGTTGTTGGAGAACGGTAAAACTATGGACTATGAGGAAGCGATGATGAGCCCGAATTTTGACAAATGGGTTGAGGCCATTAAATCCGAGATAGGATCCATGTACGAAAACCTAGTGTGGACTTTGGCTGACTTACCCGATGCCCGTAAGGCCATTTAGAACAAATGGATCTTTAAGAAAACGATGGACGCTAATGGTAATATCACCCTCTATAAAGCTTGACTTGTCGCAAAAGGTTTTTGACAAATTCAAGGCGTTGACTATGATGTGACTTTCTCACCCGTAGCATGATGAAGTTTATTAGGACTATGTTATCAGTTACTGCATTTTTAATTATGAAATCTGGTAGATGAACGTCAAAACAACGTTCCTTAATGGTTACCTCATGGAAGAGTTATATATGATGCAACTCGAAGGTTTTTGTCGAACTTAAGGATGCTAATAGGGTATGCAAGCTCCAGTGATCCATTTATGGTCTGGTGCAGACATCTCAGAGTTGGAATATTCGCTTTGATGAGGTGAGGAAAGCTTTTGAGTGGGAGTTCTATAGCATTTCTAATACTATATGTGGATGACATATTATTGATTGGAAATGATATATAACTTTTGGAAAGCGTAAAGGGTTATTTGAATAAGATCATTTCAATGAAAGACCTCAGTGAAGCAGCTTATATATTCGGCATCAAGATTTATAAAGATAGATCAAAACACCTGATAGGACTTCCACAAAGTACATACCTTGACAAAGTTTTGAAGAAGTTCAAAATGGACCAGTCAAAGAAGGGGTTCTTGCCCATGTGGCAAGGTATGAAGTCGAGTAAGACTCAATGCCCAACCACGACAGAAGATAGATAAAGGATAAGAGTCGTCCCATATACCTCAGCCATAGGCTCTATCATGTATGGCATGTTGTGCACTAGACCTGATGTGTGCCTTGCCATAAGTATGGCTGGTAGGTACCAGAGTGATCCATGAGTGGAACACTGGACATTTGTCAAAAATATCCTTAAGTGCCTAAAGAGGACTAAGGAAATGTTTCTCGTTTATGGAGGTGATAAAGAGCATGCCATAAAAGGATACATCGATGCTAGTTTGACAATGATCCGGATGACTTAAAGCCTCAAACCGATTACGTGTTTATTTTGAATGGTGGAGCAGTAAGTTGGAGTAGCTCCACGCGGAGCTTGATAGCAACATCTACAAGTGAGACGGAATATATATAGCTGCTTCAGAAGTGGCGCAGGAAGCAGTCTGGATGAAGGGGTTCGTGTCTGATCTAGGAGTGGTTCCTAGTGCATCGGATCACATGACTATCTACTGTTACAACACCGGCGCCATTGCCATCGCCAAGGAGCCCAGGTTTCACAAGAAGACCAAGTATATCAAACGCTGCTTTAACTCCATCCATGATTACATCAAGGAAAGAGATATAGAGATTTGCAAAGTACATACGGATCTGAATGTTGCAGACTTGTCGACTAATCCTCTTCCACGAGCAAAACTTGATCATCACCAGAACTCTATGGGTGTTAGATTCATTATGATGTAAACTAGATTATTGACTCTAGTGCAAGTGGGAGACTATTGGAAATATGCCCTTGAGGCAATAATAAAGTTGTTATTGTCATATTTCCTTATTTTTGATAAATGTTTCTTATGCATGTTGTAATTATATTGACTGGAAACTTGAATACATGTGTAGATATATAAACAGACACCGTGTCCTTAGTGAGCTCTACTAGACTAGCTCATTGATTAAACATGGTTTAGGATTCCTAACCATAGACATGAGTTGTCATTTAATAATAGGATCAAATCATTAGGAGAATGATGTGATGGACAGACACAACCGTAAGCTTAGCATCTGCTTGTATCACCTAGTTTAATTGCTAGAAGTTTCTTCATGTCAAGTATCTATTCCTTAGACCATGAGATCGTGCCACTCCCTAATACCGGAAGAGTGATTTGTGGGTATCTAACGGCACTTCATAACTAGGTGATCATAAAGGTGATCTAGAGGTATCTTGGAAAGTATTTGTTGGGTTGCATGGATTGAGACTGAGATTTGTCACTCCATGTGACGGAGAGATATCTCTAGGCCCACTGGGTAATACAACATCATGAATTGCTTGCAAGCATGTGACTAATGAGTTTAGTCATGGCAATATTGTATCACAGAACGAGTAAAGATACTTGCCGGCAACGAGATTGAACTAGGTATGGCGACACCGATGATCGAATCTCGGGCAAGTAACATATCACCGAACAAAAGGAATTGTATACGGTATTAACTGAATCCTTGACATCATGGTTCAAACTGATAAATATATTCATTTAATATGTGGGATTCAATATGGGCATCCAGGTCCTGCTATTGATTATTGATCAGAGAGGTGTCTCGGTCATGTCTGCATGTTCTTGAAACCCTAGGGTCACACCCTTAACATTTGGCAACGCTAGGGTAGTATTGGGATATTGATGAAGGAAATATGCCCTAGAGGCAATAACAAAGTTATTATTTATTTCTTTAATTCATGATAAATGTTTATTATTCATGCTAGAATTGTATTAACCGGAAACTTAGTACATGTGTCAATACATAGACAAAACAAAGTGTCCCTAGTATGCCTCTACTTGACTAACTCGTTTATCAAAGACAGTTATGTTTCCTCACCATAGACATGTGTTGTCATTTGATGAACATGATCACATCATTAGGAGAATGATTTGATGGACAAGACCCATTCATTATCTTAGCATTATGATCGTTACAGTTTCATTGCTACTGCTTTCTTCATGACTTATACATGTTCCTCAGGCTATGAGATTATGCAACTCCCGAATACCGAAGGAACACCTTGTGTGCTATCAAACTTCACAATGTAACTCGGTGATTATAAAGATGCTCTACAGGTGTCTCCGATGGTGTTTGTTGAGTTGGCATAGATCGAGATTAGGATTTGTCACTCCGTTTATCAGAGAGGGAGGTATCTCTGGCCCTCTCGGTAATGCACATCACTATAAGCCTTGCAAGCATTGTGACTAATGAGTTAGTTGCGGGATGATTCATTATGGAACGAGTAAAGAGACTTGCCGGTAACGAGATTGAACTAGGTATGAGGATACCGATGATCGAATCTCGGGTAAGTAACATACCGATGACAAAGGGAACAACGTATGTTGTTATGCGGTTTGACCGATAAAGATCTTCGTAGAATATGTAGGAGCCAATATGAGCATCTAGGTTCCGCTATTGGTTATTGACCGGAGAAGTGTGTCGGTCATGTCTACATAGTTCTCGAACCCGTAGGGTCCGCACGCTTAACGTTCAGTGACGATCGGTATTATGAGTTTATGATGTACCGAAGATAGTTCGTACCCCCGGATGTGATCATGAACATGATGAGCAGTCTTGAAATGGTCGAGACATAAAGATTGATATATTGGATGACTATATTCGGACACCAGATGAGTTCCCGGGGTCACCGGAGAATTACCGGAGTGCCATGGGGTTATCAGAACCCCCGGGGGAACTAATGGGCCAACATGGGCCTTGTGAGAGAGAGAGAGGAGGGGGGAATAGGGCTGCCCCCCCCCTTGAGGAGTCCGAATTGGACAAGGAGGGGGGCGGCGCCCCCTCTTTCCCTCCCTCTCTCCCTCTCCTTCCTTCCCCCTTCCTCCTCCTAGTTGGACTAAGAAAGGCAGAGTGAGGGAGTCCTGGACTAAGGGGTCCTCGGACGTCCGGCCTATTGACATGGGCCGGACTGATGAGCTGTGAAGATACAAGACCGAAGACTCTACCCATGTCCGAATGGGACTCTCCTTGGCATGGAAGGCAAGCTTGGCGTCCAAATATGAAGATTCCTTTCTCTGTAACCGACTTTGTGCAACCCTAGTCCCCTCCGGTGTCTATATAAACCGGAGGGCTAGGTTCGTAGAGGCCAACAATCATAATCGTAGTCATACAGGCTAGACTTCTAGGGTTTTAGCCATTACGATCTCGTGGTAGATCAACTCTTGTAATACTCATATTCATCAAGATCAATCAAGCAGGAAGTAGGGTATTACCTCCATAGTGAGGGCCCGAACCTGGGTAAACATTTTGTCCCCTGTCTCCTGTTACCATCGACCTTAGGCGCATAGTTCGGGACCCCCTACCCGAGATCCGCCGGTTTTGACACCGACATTGGTGCTTTCATTGAAAGTTCCACTGTGTCGTCCGCAAAAGGTTTGATGGCCCCTTCAATCGTCTACAGCAATGCTTTCCAAGGAGAAGTCTTCCTCCCCGGATAGATCTTTTTGTTCAGCGGCTTCGCACTGCGGGCCAACTCGCTTGGCCATCTGGAGCAGATCGATAGCTATGCCCCTGGCCGTCAGGACAGGTTCGGGAGCTTGAACTACGTCGCGGATATCCGCGTAGACTTGATCTTCGATGGATTTGAGACCACGGTAGGCGCTCCCCGTCACCACGGTGAACATGACTTAAATCTGTCATCGGACCATACCCAGGAGATAGCACCTGTAACTACTCTTGCCTTAGATCCGGAGCAGATTGCGCCATCCGAAGACGGGAAGCTCAACCCACCACAGATGTCGCAGTCCCGAGTGGAATCTGTGTCACCTGAGCCTCGGACTCGTTTCCGGCTACAGGTTCCGAACCATGTGCATCCACGTGCGTCGAGCTCGATCAGTATTCGATCGTCAAATTCAGCTCTGTGGACATTTTTCGGCACTCGCCTTTGGGAGACGTGTTAAACTCGTTAAAAGCACTATCCTTAGAAGGGGGCTCGCAGCCGAATTATATCCGGTTTGAACTGGAGGCTTATGATGGAGAACTTCGCTTCCCACCCACCACCCACTTCATCGGCACTTACAAAGATTAAACCGACATGCTCGATTACGGCTCTGAAGACGTCGACAGTATGGACGACGACGCTGATGAGGAGAAGGGCCAAAACCTGCATTTACCGGACGCTGGACGACCACCTCTTCTTACGATGTGTACATGGTGGATACACCTAAAAGAACTAATGCTACCTCTTGAGCACTGCGTTGGATTTCCCCGAAGAGGAGAGGATGATGCAGCAAAGTAGCGTAAGTATTTCCCTCAATTTTTGAGAACCAAGGTATCAATCCAGTAGGAGGCTACGCGCAAGTCCCTCGTACCTGCATAAAACAATAGCTCCTCGCAACCAACGCGATTAGGGGTTGTCAATCCCTTCACAGTCACTTACGAGAGTGAGATCTGATAGAGATGATAAATAATATTTTTGGTATTTTTGATATAGAGATGCAAAGTGAAAAGTAAAAGGCAAAGTAAAAAACAAAGCAAGTATTAAAGTGATGGAGATTGATATGATGAAAATAGACCCGGGGGCCATAGGTTTCACTAATGGCTTCTCTCAAGAGCATAAGTATTCTACGGTGGGTGAAAAAATTACTGTTGAGCAATTGACAGAATTGAGCATAATTATAAGGATATCTAGGTATGATCATGTATATAGGCATCACGTCCGAGACAAGTAGACCGACTCCTGCCTGCATCTGCTACTATTACTCCACTCATCGACCGCTATCCAGCATGCATCTAGAGTATTAAGTTAAAAACAGAGTAACGCCTTAAGCAAGATGACATGATGTAGAGGGATAAATTCATGCAATATGATAAAAACCCCATCTTGTTATCCTCGATGGCAACAATACAATACGTGCCTTGCTGCCCCTTATGTCACTGGGAAAGGACACCGCAAGATTGAACCCAAAGCTAAGCACTTCTCCCATTGCAAGAACTACCAATCTAGTTGGCCAAACCAAACGCATAATTCGAAGAGACTTGCAAAGATAACCAATCATACATAAAAGAATTCAGAAAAGATTCAAATATTATTCATAGATAAATTGGATCATAAACCCACAATTCATCGATCTCAACAAACACACCGCAAAAAGAAGATTAAATCGAATAGATCTCCACGAAAGAGGGGGAGAACATTGTATTGAGATCCAAAAAGAGAGAAGAAGCCATCTAGCTACTAGCTATGGACCCGAAGGTCTAAAGTAAACTACTCACACTTCATCGGAGGGGCTATGGTGATGATGTAGACGCCTCCATGGTGGATGCCCCTCCCGTGAGTTCTAATGACCCCAAGATGGGATCTCGAGATACAGGAAGTTGTGGCGGTGGAATTAGGTTTTTGGCTCCTTTTCTGATCGTTTGGGGGTACGTAGGTATATATAGGAGGAAGGAGTACATTGGTGGAGCAACAGGGGGCCCACGAGGCAAGGGGGCGCGCCCCACCTGTGTGACCGCCTCTTTTACTTCTTGGAGTAGGGTCCAAGTCTCTGGATCACGCTCGTGAGAAAATCATGTTCCCGAAGGTTTCATTCCGTTTAGACTGTTTGATATTCCGTTTCTTCAAACATCAAATAGGCAAAAAACTGCAATTCAGGCTAGGCCTCCGGTTAATAGGTTAGTCCCAAAATAATATAAAAGTGGAAAATAAAGCCCAATATATTCCAAAACAATAGATAAAGTAGCATGGAGCAATCAAAATTATAGATACGTTGAAGACGATCGCATCCCTAAGCTTAATTCCTGCTCGTCCTCGAGTAGGTAAATGATAAAAGAGAATTTTGATGCGGAGTGATACTTTGGCATAATTTCAATGTAAATCTTCTTAATTGTGGTATGAATATTCAGATCCGAAAGATTCAAGTCAAAAGTTCATATTGACATAAAAATAATAATACTGCAAGCATACTAACTAAGCAATTATGTCTTCTCAAAATAACATGGCCAAAGAAAGTTATCCCTACAAAATCATATAGTTTGGCTATGCTCCATCTTCCCCACACAAAATATTTAAATCATGCACAACCCCGATGACAAGCCAAGCAATTGTTTCATACTTTAACATTTTCAAAACTTTTTCAATCTTCACGCAATACATGAGCGTGAGCCATGGATATAGCACTATATGTGGAATAGAATGGTGGTTGTGGAGAAGACAAAAAGGGAGAACATAGTCTCACATCAACTAGGCGTATCAACGGGCTATGGAGATGCCCATCAATAGTTATCAATGTGAGTGAGTAGGGATTGCCATGCAACGGATGCACTAGAGCTATAAGTATATGAAAGCTCAACAAAAGAAACTAAGTGGGTGTGCATCCAACTCGCTTGCTCACGAAGACCTAGGGCATTTGAGGAAGCCCATCATTGCAATATACAAGCCAAGTTCTATAATGAAAAATTCCCACTAGTATATGAAAGTGACAAAATGAGAGACTCTCTATCATGAAGATCTTGGTGCTACTTTGAAGCACAAGTGTGGTAAAAGGATAGTAGCATTGTCCCTTCTCTCTTTTTCTCTCATTTTTTTTATTTTTTATTTGGGCCTTTTCTCTTTTTTTATGGCCTCTTTTTTTCTTTTTTTTCTTTTTTTTTTATTTTTCGTCCGGAGTCTCAACCCAACTTGTGGGGGAATCATAGTCTCCATCATCCTTTCCTCACTTGGGACAATGCTCTAAAGAATGATGATCATCACACTTTTATTTTTCTTACAACTCAACAATTACAACTTGATTCTTAGAACAAAGTATGACTCTATATGAATGCCTCCGACGGTGTACCGGGATATGCAATGAATCAAGAGTGACATGTATGAAAGAATTACGAATGGTGGCTTTGCCACAAATACGATGTCAACTACATGATCATGCTAGCAATATGACAATGATGGAGCGTGTCATAATAAACGAAACGGTGGAAAGTTGCATGCCAGTATATCTCGGAATGGCTATGGAAATGCCATAATAGGTAGGTATGGTGGCTGTTTTAAGGAAGGTATATGGTGGGTGTACCTGCGAAAAAGTGTGCGGTATTAGAGAGGCTAGCAATGGTGGAAGGAGGAAGGATGCGTATAATCCATGGACTCAACATTAGTCATAAAGAACTCATATACTTATTGCAAAAATCTACAAGTTATCAAAGCAAAGTATTACGCGCATGCTCCTAGGGGGATAGATTGGTAGGAAAATACCATCGCTCGTCCCCGACCGCCACTCATAAGGAAGACAATCAATAAATAAATCATGCTGCGAGTTCATCACATAACGGTTCACCATACGTGCATGCTACGGGAATCACAAACTTCAACACAAGTATTCTTTAAATTCACAACTACTCAACTAGCATGACTCTCATATCACCATCTTCATATCTCAAAACAATTATCGAGCATCAAACTTTTCTTAGTATTCAACGCACTCAAAAGAAAGTTTCACATATCTTGAATACCAAGTATATTAATATTAAGCAAATTACCATGCTATTAACGACTCTCAAAATAATCTAAGTGAAGCATGAGATATTAATAGTTTCTTTAAAACAAATCCACCACCATGCTCTAAAAGATCTAAGTGAAGCACTAGAGCAAAAATTATCACGCTCAAAAGACATAAGTGAAGCACTATGAGCAAAACTATCAAGCTCAAAAGATATAAGTGAAGCACATAGAGTATTCTATCAAATTCCAATTTATGTATGGATCTCTCAAAAGGTGTGTAAATCAAGGATGATTGTGGTAAACTAAGAAGCAAAGACGCAAATAATACAAGATGCTTCAAGCAAAACACATATCATGTGGTGAATAAAAATATAGCTCCAAGTAAATTACCGATAGAAGTAGACGAAAGAGGGGATACCTTCCGGGCATCCCCAAGCTTTGACTTTTTGGTGTCCTTGGATTATCTTGGGGGTGCCATGGGCATACCCAAGCTTAGGCTCTTGCCACTCCTTGTTCCATAATCCATCAAAAGAATTTACCCAAAACTTGAAAACTTAACAACACAAAACTCAATAGAAATCTCGTGAGCTCCGTTAGAGAAAGAAAACAAAAGACTACTTTAAGGTACTGTAATGAACTCATTATTTATTTATATTGGTGTTAAACCTACTGTATTCCAACTTCTCTATGGATTATACACTATTTTACTAGCCATAGATTCATCAAAATAAGCAAACAACACACAAAAAACAGAATCTGTCAAAAACAGAACAGTATGTAGTAATCTGCAACTAACGCAAACTTCTGGAACTCCAAATATTCTAAAAACATAGGACGACCTATAAAATTTGTTTAATGATCAGCAGCAATTGGAATCAGTATTTTATCACGTTCTGGTGATTTTTAACAATTGTTTTCGTGAACAGAAAGATTCTGGAAATTACAGCAAGATCAAATAACTATCATCCAAGAAGATCCTATAGGTCTAACTTGGCACAAACACTAATTAAAACATAAAAACACATCCAAACATAGGCTAGGTGGATTATTTATTACTAAGCAGCAAGGAAAAATATTGGGTTGTCTCCCAACAAGCGCTTTTCTTTAAAGCCTTTTTAGCTAGGCATTGAGATTTCAATGATGCTCACAAGAAAGACAAGAATTGAGGCACAAAGAGAGCATCATAAAACATGTGACAAACACACTTAAGTCTAACATACTTCCTATGCATAGGCATATTATAGGCAAACAAATTATCGTAGCAAGCAAAAACTACCATATGCAAGGAAGCGGAAAGGAACAATAGCAATCTCAACATAACGAGAGGTAATTTAGTAACAAGAAAATTTCTATAACCATATTTTCCTCTCTCATAATAATTACATGTAGGATCATAATAAAATTCAACAATATAGCTATCACATAACATATTCTCAGCACGATCCACATGCATGCGAAGTTGACACTCTTCCAAAATAGTGGGATTATCATTAACTAAAGTCATTATTTCTCCAAGCCCATTTTTATCAAACAATTTATAAGATTGAATGTTATCCAAATATGTGGGATCTAAAGTTGACACTCTTCCAAACCACTTTCATTATTATTGCAAACACTATTATCAATCTTATATTCACCATGGGGCTTAAATAAATTTTCAAGATCATAAGAAGAATCTCCCCAATCATGGCTATTGGACATAGCAAAATTAGCATCCCCAAGCTTAGGGTTTTGCGTATTATTGGCATAATTTACATCAATAGAATTTATATTAAAATCATTGCAATCATGATTTTTATTCAAAGATCTATCGTGAATCACTTCATAAAGCACTTCATCACAATTTTCAGATTTACGGATTTCAGGCAAAACATTATAAAGATAATCTAGTGCATCCAAATCACTAGGAATTGGTTCATCATAATTGGATCACTTAAAAAGATTGGCAAGCGGATGAGGATCCATAGATATTAGCTTCTCTGTTTAGGAATAAATACTCAACTATTTCAACCAAACGAGCAAACGAGCCAAGTAAGACATCAAGACAAACGAAAAGACGAACGGAAAAGAGAGGGCGAATAAAACGGCAAGGGTGAAATGGGGGAGAGGAAAACGAGAGGCAAATGGCAAATAATGTAATGCGGGAGATAAGGGATTGTGATGGGTACTTGGTATGTTCACTTTTGCGAGACTCCCGACAACGGCGCCGTAAATTCTTCTTGCTACCTCTTGAGCATCTGCGTTGGATTTCCCAAGAGGAGAGGATGATGCAGCAAAGTAGCATAAGTATTTCCCTCAGTTTTTGAGAACCAAGGTATCAATCCAGTAGGAGGCTACGCGCAAGTCCCTCGTACCTGCACAAAACAATAGCTCCTCGCAACCAACGCGATTAGGGGTTGTCAATCCCTTCACGGACACTTACGAGAGTGAGATCTGATAGAGATGATAAATAATATTTTTGGTATTTTTGATATAGAGATGTGAAGTGAAAAGTAAAAGGCAAAGTAAAAACAAAGCAAGTATTAAAGTGATGGAGATTGATATGATGAAAATAGACCCGGGGGCCATAGGTTTCACTAGTGGCTTCTCTCAAGAGCATAAATATTCTACGGCGGGTGAACAAATTACTGTTGAGCAATTGACAGAATTGAGCATAGTTATGAGGATATCTAGGTATGATCATGTATATAGGCATCACGTCCGAGACAAGTAGACCGACTCCTGCCTGCATCTACTACTATTACTCCACTCATCGACCGCTATCCAGCATGCATCTAGAGTATTAAGTTCATGAAAACAGAGTAACGCCTTAAGCAAGATGACATGATGTAGAGGGATAAATTCATGCAATATGATAAAAACCCCATCTTGTTATCCTCGATGGCAACAATACGACACGTGCCTTGCTGCCCTTATGTCACTTTGGGAAAGGACACGCAAGATTGAACCCAAAGCTAAGCACTTCTCCCATTGCAAGAACTACCAATCTAGTTGGCCAAACCAAACGCATAATTCGAAGAGACTTGCAAAGATAACCAATCATACATAAAAGAATTCAGAAAAGATTCAAATATTATTCATAGATAAATTGGATCATAAACCCACAATTCATCGATCTCAACAAACACACCGCAAAAAGAAGATTAAATCGAATAGATCTCCACGAAAGAGGGGGAGAACATTGTATTGAGATCCAAAAAGAGAGAAGAAGCCATCTAGCTACTAGCTATGGACCCGAAGGTCTGAAGTAAACTACTCACACTTCATCGGAGGGGCTATGGTGATGATGTAGAAGCCCTCCATGGTGGATGCCCCCTCCGGCGGAGCTCCAGAACAGGCCCCAAAATGGGATCTCGTGGATACAGGAAGTTGCGGCGGTGGAATTAGGTTTTTGGCTCCTTTTCTGATCGTTTGGGGGTATGTAGGTATATATAGGAGGAAGGAGTACGTCGGTGGAGCAACAGGGGGCCCACGAGGTAGGGGGCGCGCCCTGGGGGGGTGCCCCCCACCCTCGTGACCGCCTCTGTTACTTCTTGGAGTAGGGTCCAAGTCTCCTGGATCACGTTCGGTTAGAAAATCACGTTCCCGAAGGTTTCATTCCGTTTAGACTCCGTTTAATATTCCGTTTCTTCGAAACACTGAAATAGGCAAAAAAACAGCAATCCTGGTCTGGGCCTCCGGTTAATAGGTTAGTCCCAAAAATAATATAAAAGTGGAAAATAAAGCCCAATATAGTCCAAAACAGTAGATAAAGTAGCATGGAGCAATAAAAAATTATAGATACGTTGGAGACGTATCAACTAACAATGATGCCAAAGAAGATCCAGTTGAGGATGAACCTCTTGTGATACAGCCAAAACACCGGCGTCAGTGGCGCCGCTCTAAGTCACATCATGGAAAAGACAGCAATACTGGCACGGGAGAAAACAATACTCCGGACGATGCCGAAGATAATGAAGACCCCGTGGAGATAACTTCCGAACAGGAGGAACGGGAAAACAGGCAAGTAAGCCCTGATGAACAGGCCATACACGATGACTGGGAGGACAGTATCTTCCAATCTCTGAGGATGAGGTGAGCCTCGGCAACGAGGATTTATCATGCCTGAGGAACCTCTCGAGCAGGAGCGCTTTAAGCGCCGGCTAATAGCCACTGCAAGAAGCCTGAAAACGAAGCATCGGCAGCTTAAGGCTAACCAAGATCTGCTCAACGATAGATGGACTGATGTCCTAGCAGCCGAAGAATATGGCCTCAAGCGCCCAGCCAAAACTTACCCGAAGCGCAAATTGCTACCACAATTCGATGATGAGGCGTCGGAGCCCGTACCATCATCGCGCAATGTGGCTGACCGACCACCACGCGGTCGGGATAAAGCGGCAACTCAAGCCGAACACCAGCCTACCTCACCTCATCATAAAGGCAGAGATAAAACAGCTCGTGGTTATACATATGACCTTCGGCAGGAACTGGACAATAGAGCAGGACATACCAGATCGATCTACGGATCACGAGGACGTGCCCTGACATGTGACGACGGCTATCTATTCGGACGTGACAAGCCTAGTCATGCCCGGGCTGAAGACCGCAGACGGACTCCATCGGAACTACATCACGATGTTGCCCGATATAGAGGCGCCGCACACCCTCTTTACTTCACTGACGAAGTAATGGAGCATGAATTCCCAGAAGGGTTTAAACCCGTGAATATTGAATCATACGATGGAACAAACTGACCCCGCAGTGTGGATCGAGGATTTTCTTCTCCATATCCATATGGCCCGTGGAGATGACCTCCACGCCATCAAATACCTCCCGTTAAAACTCAAAGGGCAATCTCGGCACTGGTTAAACAGTCTGCCTGAAAACTCCATTGGCAGCTGGGAGGATTTGGAAGACGCCTTCCGCAACAACTCCAAGGTACATATGTCCGGCCACCGGATGCCGATGACTTAAGTCACATAGTTCAACTGCCCTGAGAGTCAGCCAGGAAATTCTGGACTAGGTTCCTAACTAAAAAGAACCAGCTCGTCGACTGTCCGGATGCCGAAGCCTTAGCGGCCTTTAAACACAGCATCCGCGATGAATGGCTTGCCCGCCACCTCGGCCAAGAAAAGCCGAAGTCCATGGCAGCCCTCACGGCACTCATGACCCGCTTTTTGTGCGGGTGAGGATAGTTGGTTGGCCCGTAGCAAAAACACGGCAAGCGAAGCGGGCACCTCCGAGGTCAAAAACATTAACGGCAAGCTCCGACGCAACAGGCACAAACGTCGAAGCAATGGTGATAATACCGATGACACTACAGTCAACGCCGGATTCATTGGCTCCAAGTCCGGTCAACGGAAAGAAGCCATATAAAAGAAACAACCTGGGACCATCCAGCTTGGACTGCATACTCGACCGTCTGTGCCAGATCCATGGCACCATAGACAAACCAGCGAATCATAACAATAGAGATTGTTGGGTCTTTAAACAGCCCGGCAAGTTAAATGCCGAGAACAAGGAGAAGGGATCGCAAAGCAAGGACGATGACGAGGAGCCCCGTCCACCGAACACAGGGGGACAGAAGAAGTTTCACCCTCAGGTCAAAACGGTAAACATGATATACGCTACCCACATCCCCAAGAGGGAGCGCAAGCGCGCGCTCAGGGATGTCTATGCGATAGAGCCAGTCGCCCCAAAATTTAATCCATGGTCGTGATGCCCGATCACCTTCGATCATCGGGATCATCCGACCAGTATCCGTCGCGGCGGTTCGGCCGCACTGGTCCTTGACCCAATAATTGATGGATTCGACCTGACGTGAGTCCTAATGGACGGCGGCAGCGGCCTCAACCTGCTCTATCAGGATACAATGCAGAAAATGGGCATTAATGCATCACGGATCAAGCCCACAAAGACTACCTTTAAAGGAGTCATAACAGGTGTAGAGGCCCACTGTACGGGCTCAATCACACTAGAGGTTGTCTTCGGATCTCCGGACAACTTCCGAAGCGTAGAGTTAATCTTCGATATCGTCACTTTCGCAGCGGCTATCACGCACTGCTTGGACGAACCGCATTTTCTCGATCCAACACGGTGCCACACTATGCTTATCTCAAGCTCAAGATGCGCAGACCACGCGGCATCATAACAGTTAATGGAAACACGGAATGCTCCCTCCGCACCGAGGAGCACACCGCTGCCTTAGCAGCAGAAGTACAGAGCAGCCTTTTCAAGCAGAACCTTAATTTGGCGGCCGAGCTCCCGGACACTTTCAAGAGAGTCCGGACTATTCTGCAGCAGGACAACTCGGCTCGTCAAGAGCTCGACTAGCAATTCGGCCTCCGTCCCAGCCCCGATCAAGTGGCGGCATTCGTACCACGCGTACATAACTACGCACTCAAAATACCATGGGCATAGACGGAGGCATAACTAGCTTGTGATCCACAATACGGCTCGACCGCCCCCGGACACACATACTTTCACTGTTTCCTTTTTCTCCTTTCCAGGTTTCTTTTCCACAGGCCTTCCTTGATGGCCTGATCACAGGTCCTTTTGAAGGATAAATACACCAAGACGGCAGTAAGCATGGACGTATAGGGGAATTTCCAGGTGGTCTCTTTAAACGACCACTCTACCTATTTTCAGGACCCACACGCAGCTCTCCCTTGGTTGTGGCATATTAAATATCCTATTGCTTATTGCACTACTTGTACGAATGCGCTTTGACGTATTAACCAAATTATAATGGAAACAGTTTGCGGCCCAAATTCTACGGCTCTAGCTTACTACCCTTTCTATTTTTCTTTTTTGATAGCTTTCTCAAATAGCACCCGTACACTTTGGTACGTTTTAATTTGCCAGGGGCTTCATAGCGCCCCGCAATATGGCAACAAAGTCCGAACACTTTTTACAGCATAGTTCGGCACCCTGAATTTAGCACTATATGCATTGGCTCCGAATCATGTCTTTGGTCAATAATTGGGTTTCCCGGCTCCTGTGCTTGCTACCTTATGTTCCGTTATATCGGCTAGGGTAGTAAAGGAAGAACTACTGCGATTGTGCCCTGGTTTACCCGGACGAGCACCTCAGTAGAGAAAGCCGAAAAATGACTGTCATGATGCGGCGAGAGCCGGTCAGCTCTTCGGAGGTCCCAAATCTTTATAGATTTTTTCCGCATTATGCGAGGGATCGGTACTTACCCGATCAGGTGTTTACAGCATCCTAGTTTGGATACTAGGGGCTGCGCCTATATTTTTATTGCCAAACTCCTATGGCTAAGCGAGGGTGCTAAAGCCGCATAGTCCGATTGCCTGGTTCGTTGCGCTAAACACCTCCTTCAAGGACCAAACAATTGGATCAAGAGTGTTTAGATTACATCCCGAACACCTCCGTACTACCCACGTAAGGCGAGAAGGCGACGATCGCCAACTCTCAGATTTCACACAACACGGCCGCACAGGAGGTGAACTTTTATAAACAAACATTATATTGCATAACGACTTTGTTTCATCATACAAGGCAGAGACAACATGAATGTATTCATTCAAAAATAATGTCTTGCACACATTGCGTCGCCTCAATACGAGACCCCTCCAGGACGTCTTCAAGATACCGCTCGGGCGTGCGGTGCTCTTTGCCCTCAGGCGGTCCCTCGGTCCCAAGCTTGACGGCGTCCATCTTCGCCCACCACACCTTGACGCGGGTGAAGGCCATACGTGCGCCCTCGATGCAGACCGACCGCTTGACGACATCTAGCCGAGGCCATGCATTCACCAGCCGCTTCACGAGACCAAAGTAGTTGCTGGGTATAGCCTCGGCAGGCCACAGCCGGATTATTAAATCCTTCATGGCTAGTTCAGCCACCCTATGCAGCTCGACCAGCTGCTTTAGCTGATCGCTAAAGGGCACCGGATGTTCTGGAGGAAGGTATTGCGACCAGAACAGCTTCTCCATTGAGCTCCCTTCTCTGGCTCGGAAGAATTCGCGACATCGAAACTTCTTGTGGCAGATCTGCAAAGCATACGAGAACTCCAAATCCAGTTGCCTTTTTACAAGGCCGAGTTCTTCTTCGGGCCGCTCCATACTCTGCTTTAGTCCGGAGACCTCCGCGGCTTGAGAGGTTGCGGCTAGCAACGACGCCTGCTTATGCATATAAGACATCTTTAGTTAGTTTCCTACGAAAATAAATTGATCCTCTGTCCGGCTTTTCTTTCCGAACACCGGACAGTGTCTCAGGGGCTACTGTCTATACTAGGACTTTTTTTGCGTCGCTTAACTCAAAGCCTGTTAGCAGGCTGCCGCAGGCTTCGGTCAGTCCGCTCTTGACGGACTGAACCCTCTCAAGCACCGTACCCTTAAGGATACGGTGTTCCTCCATAATGGAAGCGCCTCGTAGCGCTTCCAGTAAATTATCCGGTGCCTCTGGTTGGACAGAGGTCACCGGCAGGATAGGCACACCTCCTTCTCTCGAAGGAGGCTGCTCGCCGGATTCCGGAGCCGTATAGGTCTGCGGAACCATATTCAGCTGGGGGTCGAACTGAACATGGCCCCCATCGCTAGTCTCCATGGGGATCTGCTGCCCCATGTGTCCGGCGGCCAAGGTTTCGCCCTCTGGCGCCACCCCGATGGCCTCCTGAACCTCTCCCTGGCCCGGGAAGTTCCTTTGAGCAACACCTCGTCGTCACCCTTGGCCTTGGGAGAGTGAGCAGCCGGCGGTGACTCGCTGGCCATCGCCTTTGAATCCAATGATCCTCCTGATGAGGATCGCATGGAGCTGACGTGGGCCGGACTGCAATAGCGTAATTAAGCATGTTAATACCATGAAGAGGAGAGGCCGGATACATGGACACATCAGGGTTTTTAGTACTTACGATGCAGCCAGGGGCTTGTTTCGGGGGCGTGGCTCTAGGCTGCTATCAACATCCCAAGCGGAGTTATCCGCAAGGGAACCCTTCCCCCTCTTGGACGCCTCTGCCTCTAGATTTGTGGAGGCCGCCCTCTTCTTCCTTCCCCCCTCAGGGGGAGAGCTGCTTTCTTCCTCCTCGCTGTCGTCTTTGGCGGCGGAGGAGGGAGTCTTGTTGTCTTCGGACGTCCTATCCGAAGCGCCCTTGTGGCGCGGGCCACTCTTGGCCCCCTTGGCCTTCTTCTTGGCCTTCTTCTCTGGCGCCTTGTAGGGCGCCGGAACCAGCATCTTCGCCAAGAGCGGGATGACTGGTTCCTTGGGCAGCGGAGCCGCACACTGAATCCGCTCCACCTTCTTCGTCCAACCATGAAAAATGAATGGTGAAGCTTAAGTATCTTCGCTAGACAAGCAAGTAAAGGATGCATCTTGAAACGGGAAAAACTTACCGAACTGGCAGGATGGGCTAGGGCATGCCCATGGTCCTCGGTCGTCGCTGGTGATGTCTCCTTGCCCGTGAAGAGCACCTTCCTGATGTCCTCATGCGTAGTTCCGAAGAACTGTTGCAGAGTCTGGTGCTTGGCCGGATCGAACTCCCATAAATGGCAAGTCCGGCATTGGCATGGAAGGATCCGTCGAACTAGCATCACCTGGATCACGTTGACGAGCTTGACGTTCTTGTCCACCATGCTCTGAATGCGTGTTTGCTGCGCTATTAGCTCGTCTGACGAAGACCAGTTCATGCCCTTCTCTAGCCAGGAGGTGAGACGCATTGGGGCACCAGACTTGAATTTGGGAGCCACGGCCCAAGTGGCGTCGCGAGGCTCTGTGATATAGAACCACAGCTTCTACCACTCCTTGACAGTCTCCATGAAGGTACCTTTGGGCCATGTGATGTTGGGCATCTTGCTCACCATGGCACCTCCGCACTCCTCGTGTTGGCTGTCCACCACCTTCGACTTCACGTTGAATATTTTGAGCCATAGTCCGAAGTGGGGAGGAATGCGGAGGAAGGCCTCGCACACGACAATAAATGCTGAGATGTTGAGAAAGGAGTTTGGGGCTAGATCATGGAAATCTAGCCCATAGTAGAACATAAGTCCGCAGACGAAAGGGTGGAGAGGAAATCATAAACCATGGACAAAATGGGGGATGAACGCCACCCTCTCATTGGGCTTCGGGTTGGGGACGACTTGCCCCCAGATACCAGGCCTCCCGAAGCTCAGTGATGTCCTTCTCCTTGACGGAGAGGCCATCCACTTGCCTTGCCCTCCAGATCCGGACATGGTTGAGTGCTTTCTTCAAGCAAAAAAGATGAGGACATGGGCGCTGGAGCTCGAGAATAGAAGGGCAGAGAGAGAGAGAAGGCGTGGGTGAAAAAGGGAGTTCCTTATCTCCTTATAAAGGCAGTGAATATCAAGCGCCTCCCCGCTCGCCTTAAAACTCGCCTGTTCCCAAGGGCTGTGCAAACGGCACGGTTAGATTACCCACGCCCGTATTGATGAGAATCCCGCAATAAGGGGACATGATCGATGCTTTGACAAGACGTGCCAATGAAAACCCCATCTCGAAACGTGGAACAGTGGATGAAAACGGTTCGAAATAATGACCGGGCAGACATGATGTCACCTTACAGAAAGTTGTCAGCTGATTGGACTCGTGAAATATTATACTCTCTGCGGTTGAGTGTGGTACTTGTGTTGCAGATCCGGACACGTTCGTTGCGTCCGAAGACTATCTTGGAGTATTCGGAAAGGGGAACCCGCCTTGCAATGCCGAAGACAATTTGCGCGTCGGACACCTCGTCATTGAAGCCTGGTTCAGAGGCTACTCAGGGAGTCCTGGACTAAGGGGTCCTCGGACATCCGACCTGTTGGACATGGGCCAGACGGATGGGCTGTGAAGATACAAGACCGAAGACTCTACCCGTGTCCGGATGGGACTCTCCTTGGCATGGAAGGCAAGCTTGGCGTCCAAATATGAAGATTCCTTTCTCTGTAACCAACTTTGTACAACCCTAGTCCCCTCCGATGTCTATATAAACGGGAGGTCTAGGTCCGTAGAGGCCAACAATCATAATCATAGTCATACAGGCTAGACTTCTAGGGTTTTAGCCATTACGATCTCGTGGTAGATCAACTCTTGTAATACTCATATTCATCAAGATCAATCAAGCAGGAAGTAGGGTATTACCTCCATAGAGAGGGCCCTGGTTAAACATTGTGTCCCCTGTCTCCTGTTACCATCGACCTTAGACGCATAGTTCGGGACCCCCTACCCGAGATCCGCGGTTTGACAATCGGCAGGAGTCCTACTCCTACTAGGAGGACTCCTCCTCCTTGGCGCGCCCAAGGGCCGGCCGCCTCTCCTTGCTCCTTTATATCACAGGTGGGGGCACCCTAGAACACAACAACAGACATTGTCTTAGCCGTGAGCGGTGCCCCCCTCCGCCATAATCCACCTCGGTCATATCGTCGCAGTGCTTAGGCGAAGCCCTGTGCAGGTAGCTTCATCATCGCCGTCATCACGCCGTCGTGCTGACGAAGCTCTCCCTTGACACTCAGCTAGATCAAGAGTTCATGGGACGTCACCGAGCTGAACGTGTGCAGATCGCGGAGGTGCCATACTTTCGGTACTAGGACCGGTCGGATCGTGAAGACGTACGACTACATCAACCGCGTTGTCATAACGCTTCTGCTTACAGTCTACGAGGGTACGTGGACTACACTCTCCCCTCTCATTGCTATGCATCACCATGATCTTGCGTGTGCGTAGGATTTTTTTTGAAATTATTGCGTTCCCCTACAGTGGCATCCGAGCCAGGTCTATGCGTAGATGTTATATGCACGAGTAGAACACAAGCAAGTTGTGGGCGATAATAGTCATACTGCTCACCAGCATGTCATACTTTGATTCGGCGGTATTGTTGGATGAAGCGGCCCAGACCGACATTACGCGTACGCTTACGCGAGACTGGTTCTACCGACGTGCTTTGCACACAGGTGGCTGGCGGGTGTCATTTTCTCCAACTTTAGTTGAATCGAGTGTGGCTACGCCCGGTCCTTGTTGAAGGTTAAAACAACACATACTTGACGAAAAATCGTTGTGGTTTTGATGCGTAGGTAAGAACGGTTCTTGCAAAGCCCCTAGCAGCCACGTAAAACTTGCAACAACAAAGTAGAGGACGTCTAACTTGGTTTTGCAGGGCTTGTTGTGATGTGATATGGTCAAGACGTGATGAGATATAAGTTGTTGTATGAGATGATCATGTTTTGTTGAAGTTATCGGCAACTGGCAGAAGCCTTATGGTTGTCTCTTTATTGCATAAGATGCAAGTGCCAAATAATTTCTTTACTTTATCGCTATGCGATAGCAATAGTTGCAAGAGCAATAGTTGGCGAGACGGCCATGTGACGACACGTTGATAGAGATCAAGATGATGGAGATCATGGTGTCATGCCGGTGACGATAGAGATCATGACTGTAATTTGGACATGGAGATCAAAGGCGCAAGATGATCATGGCCATATCATGTCACATATTTTGATTGCATGTGATGTTTATCCTTTATGCATCTTATTTTGCTTAGTTCGGCGGTTATTATTGAACAAATCTCCATTAGTACTGTTATTATTGAACCTACGTGCAACAATGGCCCCCAAGTTATATTGTTTATCTCCTAATACAGCACTCTTGAGAACACTAAGATCAGGAACACACATGTGACAAGCCTCGTCCTTGCCGTTAATCCATCTACCCATAAAGAGAGCAAAATAATGTATAGCAGGAAAGTGAATGCTCCCTATGGTAGCTTGTGTTATTTCTCTAAATTCCCCCACAGTGATACTAGCAAGGAAATCTTTAAACTCAGATTTGCGAGGTTCACTAGCACTACCCCATTGCGGGAGTTTACAAGCAGTATTAAAATCTTCTAAGTCCATGGTATAAGATTTACCATAGAGATCAAATAGGATAGTGTGAGAATTGCGTGAAGATGTAAATTTGAACCTTCTCACAAAGGAACCAGTTAGGTAATAATACTGAGGGCACTTATCTAGCATGAAGCCCTCGAGTTCAACATTACACACATATGCATCAAATTCCTCCTTAATTCCTGCTTGGACCATGAAATCTTCTGACGACCATTCACAAAGCCGCACTTGAGCTTCTCTTGGTAGTTCATGGTCCGGCTCACGTATTGCGGGCATGGGTCCTTGCTTCCTTGAAGAACCACCTTGGTACATTTTCCTAAACATACTTCTTCCTCTGAAAAAGTTTCTGAAAATTTTAGTAACTCAAAATAAAAGTGAACCAAACTCAACAAAATTGATAGCAACTACTCCCACCAGTGCCTAGAGACTATATCATGCATTAGAACTACTTGGGACCAAATAAATTTGACATGCAAGCTCAAGAACAGGGTCACCTAGGCAGCAAAAATTTGCAATGAATAAAGCACTAGAACAAAAACTAATTGGACCATTGGAGGAGTCACATACCAAAGAACAATCCCCCAAAGCAGTTTTGTGAGTGAAGCTTTGAGCAAGGAGATCGAATATCGCAGCAAAACGAGATAGAACACGAGTTTGAGTTGTGTGGTGATTTTTTCTGGAGGAAGACGAAGTGTGTGGGTGCAGGAATAAGTGGAGGGGGCCACGTGGGGCCCACGAGGCAGGGGGGCGCGCCCAGGGGGGTGGGCGCGCCCTGGACCCTAGTGGCCAGGTGGTGGCTCCCCCTGATGTGTTCTCAGTGCCAGATATTCTTAAATATTCTAGAAAAAATCATGTTTCAATTTCAGGGCGTTTGGAGAACTTTTATTTTCGGGGTATTTTTTGTTGCAAGGATAATTCAGAAAACAGACAGAAAATACTATTTTTGCTTTATTTAATCTAAATAAAAGAAAGTAAAAGGGGGGTACAGAGAGTTGTGCCTTCTACCTTCATCCATCTCATGCTCATCAAAAGGAATCCACTAACAAGGTTGATCAAGTCTTGTAAACAAACTCATTCCGAATCGCATGAAACCGGAGAATTTTAGAATAGCACTAAGTTACCTCAGCGGGGATATGCACATCCTCAATAATAAGAATATCATATTTCTTCTTGACAGTAGGAAGAGGAAATTCAAAACCTCCAATAATAATTGATGGAAATTTTCCAATTAGAATTGATACTGCGGACTTGAGGTTGTTTCATCGGAAAGTGTACCGTATGCTCATTACCATTAACATGAAAAGTGACATTGCCTTTGTTGCAATCAATAACAGCCCCTGCAGTATTCAAAAAGGGTCTACCAAGGATAATCGACATACCATCATCCTCGGGAATATCAAGAATAACAAAGTCCATTAAAATAGTAACGTTTGCAACCACAACAGGCACATCCTCACAAATACCGACAGGTATAGCAGTTGATTTACCGGCCATTTGCAAAGATATTTCAGTAGGTGTCAACTTATTCAAATCAAGTCTACGATATAAAGAGAGAGGCATAACACTAACACCGGCTCCAAGATCACATAAAGCAGTTCTAACATAGTTTCTTTTAATGGAGCATGGTATAGTTGGTACTCCTGGATCTCCTAGTTTCTTAGGTATTCCACTTTAAAAGTATAATTAGCAAGCATGGTGGAAATTTCAGCTTCCGGTATCTTTCTTTTATTTGTAACAATGTCTTTCATATACTTAGCATAAGGATTCATTTTAAGCATATCACCAAACGCATACATAAAAGATAGGTCTAATCATTTCAGCAAAGCGCTCAAAATCCTCATCATCCTTTTTCTTGGATTGTTTAGGGGGAAAAGGCATGGGTTTCTGAACCTATGGTTCTCTTTCTTTACCGTGCTTCCTAGTAACAAAGTCTCTTTTATCATAACGTTGATTCCTTGATTGTGGGTTATCAAGATCAACAGCAGGTTCAATCTCTACGTCATTGTTATTGCTAGGTTGAGCATCAACATGAACATTATCATTAACATTATCACTAGGTTCATGTTCATCACAGATTGTGTTTCAAAGATCGTAAATAGAAATATCATTAGGATTCTCAGGTGTGTCAACAACAGGTTCACTAGAAGTATGCAAAGTCCTATCATTTTTCTTTTTCTTCCTTTTAGAAGGACTAGGTGTATCAACATTAGTTCTTTGAGAATCCTGCTCAATTCTCTTAGGGTGGCCCTCAGGATACAAAGGTTCCTGAGTCATTTTACCCCCTCTAGTCATAACTCTAACAACATTATCATTTTTCTTATTATTTAATTCATTAAGAAATCATTTTGAGCTTTAAGCACTTGTTCTACTTGAGTGGTAACCATAGAAGCATGTTTACTAATAAGTTTAAGTTCACCTTTAACTCTAGACATATAATCACTCAAGTGTTCAATCATATAAGCATTACGTTTCAATTTTCTAGCAACATAAGCATTGAAGTTTTCTTGTTTAACAATAAAATTATCAAACTCATCTAAGCATTAGCTAGCAGACTTATAACGAGGAATATCACCTTCATCAAATCTATAGAGAGAATTTACCTTTACTACCTGTGTCGGGTAATCAAGACCATGTATTTCTTCAATAGGTGGTAAATTCTTTGTCGGCGTTTTGGGAACGGGGGTCCCCAGACTTGCCTGCCTACGGCCCGCGGCGTGGCTCAAAGGAGGCCCAGAACAGCTCATCTTCATCAACGCAAGCTCAAGACCCTCGCGAGGGGCCAAGCCTCGCGGGGCGGGCGACCAGGAGCTTCCTCAGGCACAGCCTCGTCAGGCTGGATCATGAGGAGGCGGAGAGTTCAAGGCAGGGTACCTCGCGAGGTGCCCATGACGCAAGCCATGACGACCAAGGGCGCCAGCCGGGCGCCAGCCCACGCAGCGTCGTCCTTTCCTCTTTGGTGCAAAGGGAGCAAGCGCAGGCGAGAGCATCAGGCAAAGGCATCCGTTTCGATGCAACAAGACCAAGACCAGCCCCAACGGCTGGAAGGGAGTCATCATGGAGCCCAAGCAGGCGTCATCACCAGAGCCTTTGGCAGGCGAGGACCAACTTTAGTCAGGATAAGTGTACCCGCTGTTCCCCTTCAAAATGGCCAATTGTTAGCGCCCTTCCTGCTCAATATTTGGGAAGAGGCCCAGGGCCTTCGCCTATAAATAGGAGTAGCCACATCCAGAGACGATCGGATCGGAAGAGGAGCATCCAGAGAGAGAGATAGAGACCCGATCCTCAAGCTAGAGCGACAGGACACCACCTAGCAGTTCATCACATCCACCAAGAACAGACCCTCGCGAGGCTGTTCTTCCCTGTACTGTTCCTCATCAGCCCAAGAGGCAATCCACCACGCCACAAACTAGAGTAGGGTATTACACCACAACGGTGGCCCGAACTAGTATAAATCTTGCGTCTCTTGTGCTGTTCTATTTAGTAGTTTAGGTCCCTGCGATTTGGCGAGGTACGAGACGGTGGAGGGTTGGATCTCCGCGCCCACCCCAGAGTTCGAACCTTAAGGGTCTGCCGAAACCCGCAATCCGACATTTGGCGCGCCAGGTAGGAGTGCGCCGGAATCCGGCTTCTGCCACCTCGTGTCCCGTCGCATCGTCATCACCATGTCCGGCGACCAAGCGGGCAACCAGATCCTTGGCGGCGTGCCCGCCCACGCAGAGCTTCGCCTCGGGCGACCCGTGCCCAGGCAGCTCGCGGTCCACAGGGCTGTGGGCAGCGGTAGGCTTCGCAGCTCACACACATGGCAGCGCGGTCGGCAGCAAGGGCCTCCAACCACGCCGCGACCACATCACCGCACACCAGCTGGGAGCGGTCGAACTCGAGGGCCACGCCACGGTGGCTCGAGAGCTGCTGCAGTGCGAGCTCCGGAGAGCGGCGCGACATCTTCTTGGAGCGAGTGGCGGAGCTCTGGCTTCGCCGCCTCCGGGCTCACCCTTCGCACCCAACTTCCATCTCGGGCGAGGCGGCCCGCACGGGCTCCACAGCGCCGCTGGCTCCAGCTACTCCAACACCGGCGAAAGCTGTCGGCGCCGGGCGGCGGCGGCGGGTTGCCCCGCCCGCCCGCGGAGAGGAAGGACTCGGCGCAACTTACGGCCGGGTGGACGCGCGCCACCACCCCACGGGCGCGATCGAGCGAGCAGCAAGGCACGCTCAGCACTACGGCGTGGCCTTCGGGATGACGGCGCCGGAAGAATACGTGCCCCACATGATGGACCAAGGGCACCCGCATGAGGGAGAACAAGACTCGCTCCTCAGCCCAAGCTGGGGGGATGAGGCGCCAGAAGCCGTGCTCTTCCAGGAGCCTCGAGACGGTCCCACTGGTCACGCTGGGGGCGACGATTATCGGGTACCGCTACTTCCTCAAGAGCAAACATACGCTAACCATAGGTCGCAGGAGGTACAGGTCGCCACGACGAGCGGCTGCCCCGCTCTCGCGGTCTCCTACCCCTCGGGAGGGGGGCGCAGGGGGCTGCCGGAGAGGGGCAGAGATCCGACATCACCACCGCGGCGTTCGGAGCAAGGCGTTCTCAGGAGGTAGGCCCTCTGCTGGGGAGGTGCCTCAGGGCCTGCCCCTGGCGGAGGACCCATGGTCGTCGGGGGAACCGCTGGCGACCGCTCTACCCCACCGGCGGCGTCCTGGTTTCCGGTCGTCGTTGGTGGCACTAGAGTGTGGCGCAAGGCGGGGCCCTCGTCTGGCGATATGAAGCAAGGCCGGTACCTGTGAAGAAGGCCCAATGCCTGTGAAGCTCGCCGCCCCGTGACACTCTCACGTAATAATGAGTGGGGTTGTACACGCCCGGAGTCTCGGGGTGCGGCCTCGGGCCCCGGGCTCCCTCCCACGCCAGATGGCAGCACTTAGCTCAGCTAGTGAGAAGACGCCCAAGACTAGACTAGGTGCGAGCGCGCTTTTCTTCTGCTTTCTTCGCCTTTCCATTTGATTGTCGCTTTCCCCCGCTGGATTTAAGTTGGATTCGAATTTGAGATTTGTGTGTGTTCGGGGAAGGGGTGCTTAGTCTCGTTCGAGCAAATCTCTCGCGTTTCGGTTACAACTCCGCCCCAGCTGCCTCCCCTCGCGAGCCCCTCATGAACCGGCCAGGCCTAGCTTATGCAAGCAGCCAGACTGTCGCCGCCGCGTCCTCTCCGGAGGGTTTTTACTGCAGGTCCTGCGGATTCGATCAGTAGACACTCAGATCGCCTCAGCCTCCCACAGGCTATCTCGGGGCTCGTACGAAACAAAGATAAACCATCCAACTAGCACGTCGCTTAGCCAACCACTTGGCGCGGGCGTATGGGCGATGTAACACCTGCTAATAAGAAGAACACAAGTTTTACATGAGGGGCTCCCCCTCCCAAAATGCTCTCTCCTCCATCTGGCCAAAACCTGAGTTCTATTCATGCAGGGTAATGGAACAAGGACAATACATGATCGGTCGGATAAATCCCCAATGCATCCTCGGGAGCACCTCCCGAGCCGTTCTTTGGCGTCGCTGGCCTCGCCGTCGCTGTCTGCGTGATCGCCGGCGGCGTCTGGGCCGTTCACCACGACGCCCTCATCGGGCGGCCATGACCACGCCGCCGTCCGGGCGAAGGCCGGACGAGGGCATCCACGTTGTCTTCCACCAGTCGCGCCAGTCGCCCGGACGGCCCGGGAACTGGGGCGATGGCCGCGTCAAAATCGAAGTGGGGGTCCATGTCTCGGAGATGGCTGAAGACACGAGAGAAAGCGCGCCTGAGCAGCGCGCGGCTCCTCTCCTCCACCAACCTGTTGGCCCTAACCGACCGCGCCTCCAGCCGCGCCACCACGTCGGTGAAGAACTGATGGTTGCCGGCGTAGTTAACCGCGTGCGGCGCGCCTACTGCCGCCTCGCAGATATTATCCAAGGCTGCGTTAGCTCTTTCCCGGAGCGTGGTGAGCATGGGACCGTGCTCATGCTCCAGATTCACCACGACGATCTCGTCCGCGATACGCGCGCGACAGCCTCGGCCTCCTCCACCCGTTGGCGAAGAAGGAGCGCCTCGGCCTGAGAGGTGGTGGACTCCCTCTGCGCCACCTCAAGGGCGGCCCGAAGAGAATCGGCCCGCCGCGTCGCCTCCTCCAGCTTGGCCCTCAAGGCAGCAGTCCTGCCCTCAGCCTCGGCCTTGATCAGCCCCAGCCGCTCCTCAAACTCGCGCTCGAGGCTCAAGCGCGCCGCCGCCACTCGGCGTCCGACCTCCTCCAGGATGCGGGCTTCCCGTGCAGCGACCTCATCCTCTGCCCGCATCGCCAAGCGCTCCCTCGTCTCCAAGCGCTCGTGCTCGCGCGCGCGTTCGGCGGCTTCAAGCGTCAGCGCCTCCTCACGCTTCTGGAGCTCCGCCGAGTCGCCGGAGGCCACCTTCATCGACGCGAGGGCTGCCTCGCGCAGCTCCACTTGCTCCTACAACGAGTGACACCGGGCCAGGAGTTCCCGTGCCCGCTCCTCCGCCGCCTCTCGCCGCCTGTTAGCTTCCCGGGCCTCCTCGACGGCCCGAGAACAGGCCTCCCGAGAGGCTGCCAGTGACGCCTTGGCCTCTTCATCATCAAGATCGCGCTGGCGGCACGCAAGGGCGGCAGCGCCCTCCAGCTCGCGCCTCTCTGCGGCCAGGCGCAGGCCCTCGGCCTCAAGGCGCGCGTCTTCGTCAGCAAGCTCTTCACGAAGAAGGCTCACCGCGTCGGCCGCCCTTCAAGAAATCCTGGCGCGCGGGCGCGCGCGGAAAGGCCTTCGCGCCGTCTCCACACCATCAACCGCCCAGCGGTGCCGGAGCCGCGAATCAACACTCCACCTCCGGGCAGGGGCTGGGGCTGGCCTCGCGACGGCCGGGCGCGCGTCGAAGCCCGGCACGAGCTAGCCCATCCCAGACGAGGGGCGAGGAAGCGCCAGCCAATCGCCGTCCACGACCAGGCGAGAAGCCCATGGCAGGCTAGCTATGCCACGGGAAGGCTCGCGAGGAAGGATCGCGAGGCGCGCGAGCAGGCCACAGCGCCTCGGGACGGTTCACCTCCCGGTCGCCCTCACCACAAGGGCTCCACCGCTTGGAGCACTCAAGGACGGGGAGGGGCGGCCGGGAGGATGGCTCCTCACCCGTCTCCGTGAGCTCGGCAGAAGGGGCTGCAGGCAAGGATCGACGAGCAGCAGAAGAATCAGAGCTGGAGAAGGAGAAGGCTTACTCATCGGTGGCGGCACTTCCTATGCTTCAAAGAAGGCGACAAGGGTAATCATCGCCCAGGGCCTCCCTTCTCTTCCGGAG
This sequence comes from Aegilops longissima, assembly GCA_021605205.1. Classification (NCBI taxonomy): domain Eukaryota; kingdom Viridiplantae; phylum Streptophyta; class Magnoliopsida; order Poales; family Poaceae; genus Aegilops; species Aegilops longissima. The sequence goes on from CM038679.1 coordinate 76,842,505, forward strand.
GGCCTCGAAGTTCACGCGGAAACGACCCAAGATTTGAGCGCAGGGATCAGCCTGCGGCGAGGGAGAAGCATCAAGGCGGCTTGCGTGTGGGCGTCTGCACTGGCGCTGCTAGTCTCCTCACCAAGAGAAGCAGCAGGGCCTCGGGGCTCCATCCATGGGCGCTGCAGCGGCTGCCTGCCGCCTCACCAGAGCGGCATGAGCCTCAGGAGTTGCCCCCTCACGAGCATCGCCCGCCGCTGTCACCCCGGCGGGGGTCCCTTCGGCCTCTGGCGGCTCGTGCCTCCCTGCTCTGCCACTTGAGGAGGAGCCGCCTTTGGCCGACTGGAAGGGCTGTCACCACCACTGGATTCTCGCGAGGCCCCTGGAGACCAGCGGGGCGCGGCCCCCATTCATCAAAGATAGGCATCTGGTTCACCAAATCACCCCTGTTCTGGCAGAGGTACAGCAAGGCCCCTTCATGCCGGATGCCACCGGGGTTAGGGTCGCTAGTCTGGACCAGGAGCACTTTCCTTAGCGCCTCAGGCGTCAGGTCTTCTTCCTGGAGCCTCATATGATCACCAGGCCCGTTGAAGGCCCACATCCGGTGGGAATGGCGTTGGAGAGGAGCAATGCGGCGATCAGAACTCCTTCACCACCTTGGTATTTATCACAAGAAGCGACCTCAGAACGTGAAGCGGCGCCAGACAAAGATGAGCCGAGGGCTTGAAAGTGTCTCCTGGCCCCAGCCTGAATTGGGGACAGCAGGCGAGGTTGGCTCCGATAGCAGGGGGCTGGGCACCCCCACGTCCTCGTACAGCCACCTCTCGCGGAACTCAGCCGTGGGCGGAGGCAGGCTGAAGTCAATCCCTGAGGCCGCTGTCTCGAGCGCGGCGACGAAGCTCACGCACGCCGAGCATTGAGTGGGGTCGACAAGGCGCAGAGAGAAGAAGTGGGCAGCAAGGCAACCGAGGGAAGGATGCCCATCATTGCCTCACAAACGAAGGCGAAGACCTAGAGAAGAGTAATGGACTCAGGACCCAGATGCATCATGTGGATCTGATAGTGGGAAAGCACAGCATTGAAGAAATCAGAGAAGGGGGGAACCAGCCCTGCCCACAGGGCTTCAGCGAAATACCGGACCTCAGTGACTATGCTGTCGATGGAGAAGTGGGACGCGGGCCAAGCCGTTGTCCTCCCGCATTCGTTGAAGGAGGTAGCCAAAGCCGAACTAACCTTGCCCAAGCCCTCTAGATTGAGTATGATTGACAGGTCAACAGCGGAGGCCGCCGGTGGCGGCGAGCGAGGCGGAGGCACATGTTTCTTCCCTTTCCCCTTCTTCGTCGGAGCCATGGCGATCGAAAGGTGGGGGGGGGGGAGATTTGGGATTGGATTGAAAATGGAAGCTGGAGTTCGAGAGAGGGAAGGACTGGAGCGCACAAGCAGCAAAGAGGGAAACGGATGTGTGCAGCAGCGTGTCCGCCTAGCAAGGCACGAAATAAGGAGGCGTGGGGGAACAGTGCCGCCCACGTCCAATCAACCTCCACGCGTCGCTCAAGGTCGCAGGCTGTTAGGGCCCGCGACGCTTCGCACTTGCCCTTTTGCCTCTCTGCTCGGCCAAGTTCGGGCGCGCCGTGGGCCCAGTGCTACTGTCGGCGTTCTGGGAACGGGGGTCCCCAGACTTGCCTGCCTGCGGCCCTCGACGTGGCTCAAAGGAGGCCTAGAACAGCCCGTCTTCATCAACGCAAGCTCAAGACCCTCGCGAGGGGCAAGCCTCATGGGCGAAGCGACCAGAGCTTCTCGAGCACGGCCTCGTCAGGCTGGCTCATGAGGAGGCGGAGAGTTCAAGCAGGGTACCTCGCGAGGTGCCCATGACGCAAACCATGACGACCAAGGGCGCCAATGGCGCCCGACCAGCAGCGTCCTCCTTTCCTCTTTGGTGCAAAGGGAGCAAGCGCAGCGAGAGCATCGAGCAAAGGCATCCGTTTGGTGCAACAAGACCAAGACCAGCCCCAACGGCTGGAAGGAGTCATCGTGGAGCCCAAGCGGCGTCATCACGAGCCTTTGGCGGCGAGAACCAACTTTAGTCGGGATAAGTGTACCCATTGTTCCCCTTCAAATGGCTAATTGTTGGCGCCCTTCCGCTCAATATTTGGGAAGAGGCCCAGGACCTTCGCCTATAAATAGGAGTAGCCACATCCAGAGACGATCGGATCGGAAGAGGAGCATCCAGAGAGAGAGATAGAGACCCGATCCTCAAGCTAGAGCGACGGGACACCACCTGACAGTTCATCACATCCACCAAGAACAGACCCTCGCGAGGCTGTTCTTCCCTGTACTGTTCCTCATCAGCCCAAGAGGCAATCCACCACGCCACAAACTAGAGTAGGGTATTACACCACAACGGTGGCCCGAACTAGTATAAATCTTGCGTCTCTTGTGCTGTTCTATTTAATAGTTTAGGTCCCTGTGATTCGGCGAGGTACGAGACGGTGGAGGGTTGGATCTCCGCGTGCACCCCAGAGTTCGAACCTTTAGGGTCTGCCGGAACCCAAAATCCGACATTCTTAACATCTTCAGCTTTAATACCCTTTTCTTTCATAGATTTCTTTGCCTCTTGCATATCTTCAGGACTGAGAAATAGAATACCCCTTTTCTTCGGAGTTGGCTTAGGAGTTGGTTCAGGAAGTGTCCAATTATTTTCATTAGTCAACATATTATTCAATAGCAATTCAGCTTGATCAACTGTTCTTTCCCTGAAAACACAACCAGCACAACTATCTAGGTGGTCTCTGGAAGCACCGGTTAGTCCATTATAAAAGATATCAAGTATTTCATTTTTCTTGAGGGGATGATCAGGCAAAGCATTAAGTAATTGGAGAATCCTCCCCCAAGCTTGTGGGAGACTCTCTTCTTCAATTTGCACAAAATTATATATTTCCCTTAAGGCAGCTTGTTTCTTATGAGCAGGGAAATATTTAGCAGAGAAGTAATAAATCATATCCTGGGGACTACGCACACAACCAGGATCAAGAGAATTAAACCATGTTTTAGCATCACCCTTTAATGAGAACGGAAATAATTTAAGGATATAGTAGTAACGAGTTTTCTCATCATTAGTGAATAGGGTGGCTATATCATTTAATTTAGTAAGATGTGCCACAACAGTTTTAGATTCATAGCCATAAAAAGGGTCAGATTCAACCAAAGTAATTATCTCAGGGTCGACAGAGAAATCATAATCCTTATCGGAAATACAGATAGGTGAAGTAGCAAAAGCAGGGTCATATTTCATTCTAGCATTCAAAGACTTTTCTTCCAGCTTAGCTAATAATTTCTTAAGATCATATCTATCATTGCAAGAAAGAAAGTCTCTAGCAGTTTCTTCATCCATAACATAACCCTCGGGCGCAACAGGCAATTCATATCTAGGGGGAGAATCTTCATCATCACTTTCATCAATATTATCAGTTTCAGTAATTTCATTCTCTCTAGCCCTAGCAAGTTGTTCATCCAGAAATTCACCTAATGGCACAGTAGTATCAAGCATAGAAGTAGTTTCATCATAAGTATCATGCATAATAGAAGTGGCATCATCAATAACATGTGACATATCAAAATTAATAGCAGAAGCAGGTTTAGGTGTCGCAAGTTTACTCAAAATGAAGGTGAATCAAGTGCGAGCTAGATGGCAGTTCTTACCTCCCCTCGTAGTTGAGGGATAAATTTTGGTTTTCTCGTCTTTCAAGTTCCTCATAGTGATCAGCTGATATAAATCCCAAGTGACTCAAAGAATAGAGCTATGCTCCCCGGAAACGGTGCTAGAAAATAGTCTTGATAACCCACAAGTATAGGGGATCGCAATAGTTTTCGAGGGTAGATTATTCAACCCAAATTTATTGATTCGACACAAGGGGAGCCAAAGAATATTCTCAAGTATTAGCAGTTCAGTTGTCAATTCAACCACACCTAGATAACTTAATATCTACAGGAAACTATTTAGTAGCAAAGTAGTATGGAAGTAACGGTAACGGTGGCAAAAGTAACAGTAGCAGTTCTGTAGTAATTGTAACAGTGGCAACGGTAAAGTAACTACGCAAAGATCAATATCTGAAAAGCTCGTAGGCATTGGGTCGGTGATGGAGAATTATGCCGGATGCAATTCCTCATGCAATAGTTATAACATAGGGTGACACAGAACTAGCTCCAATTCATCAATGTAATGTAGGCATGTATTCCGAATATAGTCATACGTGCTTATGAAAAGAACTTGCATGACATCTTTTGTCCTACCCTCCCGTGGCAGCGGGGTTCTACTGGAAACTAAGGGATATTAAGGTGTCCTTTTAATAGAGTACCGGACCAAAGCATTAACACTTAGTGAATACATGAACTCCTCAAACTACGGTCATCACCAGTAAGTATCCGGATTATTGTCACTTCGGGGTGAACGAATCATAACACATAATAGGTGACTATAGACTTGCAAGATAGGATCAAGAACTCACATATATTCATGTAAACATAATAGGTTCGGATATGAAATCATGGCACTCGCGCCCTATTGAGAAGCATTAAGCATAGCAAAGTCATAGCAACATCAATCTCAGAACATAGTGGATACTAGGGATCAAACCCTAACAAAACTAACTCGATTACATGGTAAATCTCATCTAGCCCATCATCGTCCAGCAAGCCTACGATGGATTACTCACGCGTGGTGGTGAGCATCATTAAATTGGTGATGGAGGAAGGTTGATGATGATGACAGCGACGGATTCCCCTCTACGGAGCCCCGAACGGACTCGAGATCAACCCTCCCGGGAGAGATTAGGGCTTGGCGGCGGCTCCGTATCGTAAAACGCAATGAATCCTTCTCTCTGATTTTTTTCTCCCCGAACGTGAATATATAGAGTTGGAGTTGAGGTCGGTGGAGCGCCAGGGCCCACGAGGCAGGTGGCGCACCCAAGGGGTAGGCGTGCTCCCCACCCTAGTGGACAGGGTGTGGGCCCCTGGTCTTGATTCTTTCGCCGGTATTTTTTATTAATTCCAAAAATATTCTCTGTGAAGTTTCAGGTCATTCCGGGAACTTTTATTTCTCCCCAAAAATAACACCATGGCAATTCTGTTGAAAACAACATCAGTGCGGGTTAGTTCCATTCAAATCATGCAAGTTAGAGTCCAAAACAAGGGCAAAAGTTTTTGGAAAATTAGACATGATGGAGACGTATCAATGACAAAAGTAATTCCCGAGCTCTTCGTGATGCTGAAATCAACGAAGGTAGAAATCAAGAAAAGCATCAAATGTTGATGGTTGACAAGACCACTAGTTTCAAGTAAAAGGGAAAGGGAAAGAAAGGGAACTTCAAGAAGAATGGCAAGCAAGTTGCCACTCCCATAAAGAAGCCCAAAGCTAAACCCAAGCCTGGAACTGAGTGCTTCTACTGCAAAGGAAATGGTCACTGGAACTGGAACTGCCCTAGATACTTGGCGGATAAGAAGGATGGCAAAGTGAACAAAAGTATATTTGATATACATGTTATTGATGTGTACTTTACTAGTGTTTATAGCAACCCCTCAGTATTTGATACTGGTTCGGTTACTAAGAGTAGTCACTCGAAACGGGGGTTGCAAAATAAACAGAGACTAGTTAAGGGCGAGGTGATGATGTGAGTTGGAAGTGATTCCAAGGTTGATAAGATCACCATAACACACTCTCTTTACCTTCGAGATTAGTGTTGAACCTAAAATAAATGTTATTTGGTGTTTGCATTGAGCATAATATGATTGGATCATATTTATTGCAATACGGTTATTCATTTAAGTCAAAGAATAATTGTTATTCTGTTTACATGAATAAAACCTTCTGAGGTAATACACCCAAGGTGAATGGTTTATTGATTCTCGATCGTAGTGATACACGTATTCATAATATTGATGCCAAAAGATGCAAAGTTGATAATGATAGTGCAACATATTTGTGGCACTTCCGTTTAGGTCATATTGGTGTAAAGTGCATGAAGAAACTCCATACTAATGGGCTTTTGGAATCACTTGATGCTTGCGAACCATGCCTCATGGGCAAGATGACTAAGACTCCGTTCTCCGGAATAATGGAGCGAGCAACTGACTTATTGGAAATAATACATACTGATGTATGCGATCCGATGAGTGTTGAGGCTCACGACGGGTATCGTTATTTTCTGACCTTCACAGATTATTTGAGCATATATGGGTATATCTACTTGATAAAACATAAGTCTGAAACATTTGAAAAGTTCAAGGAATTTCAGTGTTAAGTGGAAAATCATCGTAATAAGAAAATAAAGTTTCTATGATCTGATCGTGGAGGAGAATATTTGAGTTACGAGTTTGGTCTTCATTTGAAACAATGTGGAATAGTTTCGCAACTCACGCCACCCGGAACACCACAGCTTAATGGTGTGTCCGAACGTCATAACCATACTTTATTGGATATAGTGCAATCTATGATGTCTCTTACCGATTTACCACTATTGTTTTTGGGGTTATGCATTAGAGACAACTACATTCACGTTAAATGGGGCACCATCTAAATCCGCTGAGATGACATCTTATGAACTATGGTTTGGCAAGAAACCTAAGTTGTTTCTTAAAGTTTGGGGTTGCGATGCTTATGTGAAAAAAAGTTTCAAACTGATAAGCTCGAACCGAAATCGGAGAAATGCATCTTCATAGGATACCCAAAGGAAGCTGTTGGGTACACCTTCTATCACAGATCCGAAGGCAAGATATTCGTTGCTAAGAATGGATCCTTTCTAGAGATGGAGTTTCTCTCGAAAGAAGTGAGTGGGAGGAAAGTAGAACTTGATGAGGTAATTATACCTTCTCCCGAATTGGAAAGTATTTCTTCACTGAAATCAGTTCAAGTGATGCTTACACCAATTAGTGAGGAAGTTAATGATGATGATCATGAAGCTTCGGATCAAGTTACTACCAAACCTCGTAGGTCAACCAGAGTACCTTCCGCACTAGAGTGGTACGGTAATCCTATTCTGGAGTTCATGTTACTTGACCATGACGAACCTACAAACTATGAGGAAGCTATGATGAGCCCAGATTCCATGAAATGGCTTGAGGCCATAAAATCTGAGATAGGATCCATGTATGAAAACAAAGTATTGACTTTGGTGGAATTGCCCGTTGATCGGCAAGCCATTGAGAATAAATGGATATTCAAGAGGAAGACGGACGTTGATGGTAGTGTTACTATCTACAAAGCTCGACTTGTCGCGAAAGGTTTTCGACAAGTTCAAGGTGTTGACTACGATGAGTTTTTCTCACTCGTAGCGATGCTTAAGTCTGTCCAAATCATGTTAGCAATTGCCGCATTTTATGAAATCTGGCAAATGGATGTCAAAACTGCATTCCTTAATGGATTTCTTAAAGAAGAGTTGTATATGATACAACCAGACTGTTTTGTCAATCCTAAAGGCGCTAACAAAAAATATGCAAGCTCCAGCGATCCTTCTATGGACTGGTGCAAGCATCTCGGAGTTGGAATATATGCTTTGATAAGTTGATCAAAGCATATAGTTTTATACGGACTTGCGGTGAAGTCTGTATTTACAAGAAAGTGAGTGGGAGCACTACAGCTTTTCTGATAAGTATATGCGAATGACATATTGTTGATCGGAAATGATGTAGAATTTTCTAAAAAGCATAAAGGAGTGTTTGAAAGGAGTTTTTCAAAGAAAGACCTCGGTGAAGCTGCTTACATATTGAGCATCAAGATCTATAGAGATAGATCAAGACGCATGATAAAAAATTTCAATGAGTACATACCTTGACAAGTTTTTTGAAGTAGTTCAAAATAGAACAGTCAAGGAAAGAGTTCTTTCCTGTGTTGCAAGGTGGGAAGTTGAGTAAACACTCAAAACCCAACCACGGCAGAAAACAGAAAGAGAATGAAAAGGCATTCCCTATGCCTCAGTCATAGGTTCTATAAAGTATGCTATGTTGTGTAACAAACCTATTGTGTACCTCACCATGAGTTTGGCAAGAGGGTACAATAGTGATCCAGGAGTGGATCACTGGACAGCGGCCAAAATTATCCTTAGTGGAATAAGGACATGTTTCTCGATTATGGAGGTGACAAAAGGTTCCGTCGTAAAGGGTTACGTCGGTGCAAGTTTTGATACTAATCTAGATGACTCTAAGTCTCAATCTGGATACATATTGAAAGTGGGAGCAATTAGCTAGAGTAGCTCCATGCAGAGCATTGTTGACATATAAATTTGCAAAATACATACGGATCTGAATATGGCAGACCCATTGACTAAACTTCTCTCACAAGCAAAACATAATCACACCTTAGTACTCTTTGGGTGTTAATCACATGGCGATGTGAACTAAGATGACTGACTCTAGTAAACCCTTTGAGTGTTGGTCACATGGCGATGTGAACTATGGGTGTTAATCACATGGTGATGTGAACTATTGGTGTTAAATCACATGGCGATGTGAACTAGATTATTGACTCTAGTGCAAGTGGGAGACTGAAGGAAATATGCCCTAGAGGCAATAATAAAGTTATTATTATTTTTCCTTATTTCATGATAAATGTTTATTATTCATGCTAGAATTGTATTAACCGGAAACTTAGTACATGTGTCAATACATAGACAAAACAAAGTGTCCCTAGTATGCCTCTACTTGACTAACTCGTTTATCAAAGGCAGTTATGTTTCCTAACCATAGACATGTGTTGTCATTTGATGAACAGGATCACATCATTAGGAGAATGATGTGATGCACAAGAACCATTCGTTAGCTTAGCATTATGATCGTTACAGTTTCATTGCTACTGCTTTCTTCATGACTTATACATGTTCCTTAGACTATGAGATTATGCAACTCCCGAATACCAGAGGAACACCTTGTGCGCTATCAAACGTCACAACATAAATGGGTGATTATAAAGATGCTCTACAAGTGTCTCCGATGGTGTTTGTTGAGTTGGCATAGATCGAGATTAGGATTTGTCACTCCGTGTATCGGAGAGGTATCTCTGGGCCCTCTCGGTAGTGCACGTCACTATAAGCCTTGCAAGCATTGTGACTAATGAGTTAGTTGCGGGATGATGCATTACGGAACGAGTAAAGAGACTTGCTGGTAACAAGATGGAACTAGGTATGAGGATACCGACGATCGAATCTCGGGCAAGTAACATACCGATGACGAAGGGAACAACGTATGTAGTTAAGCGGTTTGACCGATAAAGATATTCGTAGAATATGTAGGAGCCAATATGATTATCCAGGTTCCGCTATTGGTTATTGACCAGAGATGTGTCTCGGTCATGTCTACATAGTTCTCGAACCCATAGGGTCCGCACGCTTAATGTTCAGTGACGATCGGTATTATGAGTTTATGTGTTTTGATGTACCGAAGATAGTTCAGAGTCCCGGATGTGATCACGGACATGACGAGGAGTCTCGAAATGGTCGAGACATAAAGATTGATATATTGGATGACTATATTCGGACGATGAGTTCCGAGGTCACCGGATAATTATCGGAGTGGTGTTGGCTTATCGGAACCCCCGGTGGAACTAATGGGCCAACATGGGCCTTGTGAGAGAGAGAGGAGGGGGCCATAGTGTTGACGCCTGATTTTGGCAAGATACAGAGTGAAAGGGTTTTCAGCATGAAAAGTTTCACATCACCGAATGGAACAACTTTAATGTTTGGACCATAATTATTCGGCATCATATCAAAGACCAAAACTACACTCAGATTGTCATGTTTAGGTGTTCTGAGTGCTTTTTGGTCAATTAAGTCTCCAGGACAACCTCGGATGAAGGAATTCTCTACATGAATTGTCTTCGTCTCGTCAAATCGGTCGATTTTTATATAAAAATCATCTCAATCCGAGTTCGTATGAAAAAGTTAGAGCTATCTGAATGCAGCCCTGTCAAGAGGCGAAATATGACGCAGGAGACCAGACATGTCTTGGCAAGTGTCTGACGTAATGCGTGAGTGTTTTGCCCTAGAAGATGGCCTCGAATCGGAAAACGTTCAACATAAAAGTTGTTCGTCTCGTCGAAACGGTCAAGATTGCTTTTGGGCTCGTTTCCATCCGAGATCGTTTACCACCACAAAAAAGACCCGCAAGGTGCAGCCAGTTTAAACCGAACAGTTTTGGAAAGTTCAGACAAAATCAATCCGAATTTGACTAGGGTTTTGGACGTGAATCCAAGCCTTTTCCTTGCACGGGAAGTCCAGCCGCCTCTTATATACCCAAGGGGTGACGGCCGATTGAACAACACACAATCGATCAATTCATCTACCACTTTTTATCTTTTATCTTTTCTCCTTAATCCTAGTTCTTCTTCTTCCTCGTTCTTCGTCCGTTCTTCTTCATTGCAGGGCGGCGAACCTCGAGGCCCTAGGGGCGGTCAGGCCGACCTAGGGCAGCCCATAGCCGCCGCGCACCCTGACGGGGTCCCTCCCGGGCGTGTGGAGTTTCGGGTCTACAAAAGCGCCCGCCGGATTGTCTTGCGTACCGCGCTTCCGGCGGGTCTCCTTCGACGTGAGCTGCGGTGCATCACCCCCGGCGTCGAAGGTACACGGTGACGTGTTCGTGTGCGAACACACTTTTTGGCGACTCCGCTGGGGACGAAGCTTTGAACGGTCTCCAGCCCGTTCTTGCTACGAAGAGATCGTCATCAAGTTGTTGCAATCTACAAAGGTAATATGAATACCCAATCCCCCTTTGTAGATGCAAATAATTCATATGTTGTTGCTAGATCACCTAATGAGCATAATGTATCGGCTAGCCCTAGTTTTGTCAATCATGCATCTAATTATGCGCAAGGGCCGATGCAAAACAATTTTCATGCTTCAAATTCTCATGATTTTAGCAACATACGACATATGTATCCAAACGCTCATGCATCGGCAACCCCACAAATCCATATGCCGATGAACAACATGATGGGTTTGGTTAATCAATTTGAAACACCTCATGTTAAAATTTCCAATAGCATACAAGTGTTTCACCTTTTTATTCATCGGCAACTAATTTGCAATATGTGAACCCAACCATGCCGATGAATGAGAGAATTGGCCATGCTACTACTAGCTATTCGGCCAGTTACTCTCAACCATCATATGCTACACCTCATGTTAGTAATTTTTTGGCACCATACACAACTGTAGATGCTCATAATTCGGCTTCACACCTTTTTGGTCATAGCCGAATAAATGTAAATTTTACAGGAGCCGTTGTGCCAAATATTATAGAAGATGAGGTAGTGGTGGTTGCATTGAAGAGTTTAGCCAGAATAAGAGGATTAGTGCTCTTTGCCTTGAACAACATGAAAAGGGCTATTTCTGATTATGCCGCAATAAAAGCTAGAGTTTTGCAAGAAGATGAATCTTTGCCAATTGATAAAATTGGCGAGCAAAAGTATGGTCTTACAACAATGCATATGCCTTCACCTAGTACTACATCATATTATACACCCCTACACAATTGCAAAATTTCAGCAACACCCGTGTGTCATTGCGAAAGAGTCTAAAAGCATTGGGGGCAATCATATCCGAGTGGACTGAAATTGAGAAAAGCTTAAAGCTAATTTTGCCGTCTCGCCGTAAACAAATAGAAAAGAATTGGCTCAGATAAAAGAAGCATTGCCAATTGATAGTATCAATGAAAAGAAGGATGATTCGAACATGAAAGTGCTTCATTGAAAATGCGAATCAAGTAGTATATATTCTGAATTCATCAAATCCAACGAGGCAAGCATTATTGAGAAAGGGCATGGCAAGCATAGGAAAACAGCCATACTTGATTTTTCTGAAGTCAATGGAACCTACTTCCTGCCCTATGAGTTTCGTGCCGTAGAAATTGACAAGCCTCAAGCATAAGAGCAAGTAGCGAACAAAGTTCGCTGATAAGGATCTTCAAGGTAATGATGCACGGAATAAAGAAAAGATGATGAAAAGGCGTTGGAGAGTCATCCAAAGACGAAGCTAGATATTGTTCAAGTCACACCACCATCATGCTCTCCCAACGTATTTGAAGAGGTATGCATAGCGAGTAATTTACCTATTTTCAGATTTGGTCGCAACTTCATTATTGAAGCATCTATAAGAAATATTCTCATAAGTAATTTTGAAAGACCAATGAAGAAGGGTAATTTACTTGTTAGCAATAAAATTGTTATGGAACACATCGGTCAACCCATTGCGCCATTTATAAAGACCGATAATGACTTATTGTTACAGCCAAAGCTTTCCCCGTTGCTTTATCTAAAGTTCATATCTAGTTGGGTAGCTTTGCTTATTTCGTACTTGGCTTGCACTTGGTCTCAACTGAGGCATGTATGTTCTAAATATCTTCGTTTCAGAAATTTAAAGCCGAGGTTAAATTCTATTGAGAAAACCGATGCTAATATAATATCTTATCCAAAGACATCGGAGATAGAGTGGAAAACACAATGCATAGCCGAATGGGGAGATTCCAAATCTGAACCATTCGTTTGCTTATCCCCAAAGCCGTTCAAACAGCAAGATCGGCTAGAAAACAAGAAGTATAGCTTCAATTCAAGCATGTGTGATCAAATATTTGATTTGTTGCTGAAAAATAATTACATTAGAATTCTTGATCACCATGTTAAGCTATCAATCCAAGGACGAATGTATTGTAAGTTGCATGATTCGTCCAAGCATAATTTTGAGGATTGCAACATGTTTCGTCAAATAGTTAAATCGGCCATTGAAAAAGGACGATTGAAGTTTGTTGAAACACCAAGAGATGACCAGTCTATCCCGATTGGTCCCGATGGCAGAAAGTTTTTGTATCAGCTGCTTCAAGCCGATCCATTTAAAGAGAAGGTAAAAACTGCAGGTGATGGGATCAAGCTTTCAAGTAAAGAAGTTGTTGAAGAGCATAATGAACATAATCTTGAGGGCGAAAATTCCATCAAAGCTACAATGGAGACGCCAAGGACTGGGGGGCAGCAAGCAAATCCAATGATCGATGAAAGCAAACCAAAAGAAAACAAAGGCCGAAGTAAGCGCAAGTGTAAGAGATCAAAATCACCTTCGTTGAACTATTGGATAAATATCAAAAGAAGAGTGAAGAGAAAAATGCTTATCGGCCAAATCATGCAAAGAAACTAAGGTCACCCCCATGGCGCAAATATAAGGATCGGTATTGGCAAAGTGATAATTTTAATGCAACATATTCATATCCTTATTTTGGGCCGCCAATGCCAATGCCGTGGATGCCTCCCTATGCTCATATAGATACATATTCATCATGGGACAGGTATGATACAAGGGCACATTCTCCATCTTATTCTAGACCATCTCACCAATACCATGCAGCTCCAAGGAGATCAACATTTGAACAATCACGCGTCAAAGACCGTTTCAATCATAAGGAATCGGTCCAGAGCTCAAGGAAGAAGAAAGAGGTGGTAAAGCAAGTTTACAGCGTGAAAAGAGATGGTCGTAAGTGTGCTGCTTCAGATTTGATCTCAAATAACAAAGAGCCAATTAAAGTGTTGACATTGGCTACAAAAGGCAAAGAAGTGAAGCAATCAATTGATAAAAATCAGAGTGCCAAATCTGAAGAAAATAGGTTGAGGGTGCACAAGGCCCAAAAAGAGTTGCCATTGGTTGAAAAAAATCACAGTCGAGGTGCTCACTCGGCTTATCGATGGCAAAAGAAGGAGTTACAAAAGCTTAGTGCACAAGAACTTGAAGAAAGGAACATGGCATGGGTTCCCAAAGGAAGTACTCAAAATAAGAATTATGTGCAAGTTTCCATTACAAGGAGTGCGGCAAAGGTGAAGAAGGAAAATAGTGAAAACTATAAAGGATCAAGCCCAAGGTTTCAACATCTTGGTCTACACATTATCCATATTCCTCAACTATGCCATGGGTTCCCAAGAAGATCAATCAAGACAAAATGATGTGCATGTACATTGCAACAAGTACAATAAAAGTGAAGAAGGAAATAATGAAAGCAACAAACAATTAAGCCGAAGGTGCACATCACAACATCAAAATCTTCGGTTAGCACATCATCCATTTTCTTCAACCATGTCGTTGATGCCTTTGCCATGGAATTCATCCCTAGGTATGATCAATTACCCTCCATGGATTTATTTTGATCCATGGATGCAACATAATTTTCTATATCATGAGAGGGTATTACCAAATTACCATACATTTGGTTAGTTACATTGTTGCTAATACAAAGGGGCTGAAATATTTTATTCCTATTTTATTTGTTTATTTCGGCTATACATAGTTTGGTGGGTGAATTCTACATGGACCTCGTGTTAATGGCGATATTTATCTATCGCCCTAAGAATATGTCAAAGCATGGCCGGTGTACTATCCTAACATCGTCCTTAGTTCAATTGGAGACCAAAACAAGCCTCATGCCGCTTAGAATATTTTTGCACAAACAATCAAGCCGAATATGAAGCATTGTTATTCGGTTTAGAGATGCTACTTGCTATAGGTGTTACACATATTGAGGCTTACGGTGATTCGTTACTAGTGGTGCAGCAAATATCCAGAGTCTTTCAGTGTTTGGACGAATCACTTAATGTTTATCTTGATAAATGTCTAGATATAATTTCTACTTTGGATTGTTTTAGCATTGCACATATATCTAGACATGACAATTGAAAGCAAATGAGTTGGCACAGCAAGCATCTGGATATCATGTTGATCGTGGCATGTTTCATATCTCTCAAAACCGATGTCTTGTCTTGCCAATATGGGAGAGGCGAACTGAACCCACCGATTCGCCATTAACAAAAATCTAGTGCAGGTGATAATTCCATTGGAGAAAGCCCATTGTTGATTACTTGTGCAATCCGAGTGAAAGGGTGGACAGGGCTGTTCGGCGATGGCTTTTAAGTATACAATGAGAGATGATGGTCTTTATCGCGAACAATCGATGATGTTCTTCTAAAGTGTTTGGATGAGGACCGGGCAAGAGTTGCTATGGGGAAGTACATGAAGGTATTTGTGACACTCACCATCGGCTCCCAAGATGAAATGGTTATTGCGACGTCTTTGGGTTTAATTGGCCGACTATGATTAATGATTGCTTCAGATATTATAAAGGATGTGAAGCTTGTCAAAAGTTTGGTGATATTCAATTGGCTCCTGCTGCTATGTTACATCCTATTATCAAACCGTGGCCTTTCGGAGGTTGGGGTTTAGATTTCATTGGACAAATCCACCCGTCTTCTTCAAAAGGGCATCGGTTCATATTGGTGGCAACTGATTATTTCACTAAATGGTGCAAGCAGTACCTCTCAAGAACATGACACATACGGAGGTAATTCAGTTCATCACCGAGCACATTATTCATAGATTCGGTATTCCTCAAACATTAACTACGGATCAAGGTTCATCTTTCATGTCACACCAAGTCAGAGAGTTTGCCGAATCTTATAACATAAAGTTGCTCAATTCCTCTCCGTATTATGCCCAAGCTAATGGACAAGCTGAGTCTAGCAATAAAATTTTAATCAAGCTCTCAAGAAGAGGATTGAGGATAATCCGAGGAGATGGCATGAGTTGTTGTCTGAAGCTTTGTGGGCACATAGAATTTCAAGGCATGGTGCTACCAAGGTGACTCCATATGAGCTTGTATATGGCCAAGAGGCTGTTTTACCAGTGGAAGTAAATTTGAATGCTTTGAGAATAGCCAAACAAAATGATTTATCGGCAGTAGACTTTTATAACTTGATGATGGACAATATTGATGAAGTTGCCGATAAATGTTTGGTTGCTTTGAAGTACATAGAGAGAGACAAGTTGAGGGTTGCAAGAGCTTACAATAAGAAAGTTAAGTTGAAGAATTTTCAAGTTGGTGATCTCGTCTGGAAGGTGATTCTGCCGATTGGTTCAAGAGATAGGAAATTCGGGAAGTGGTCTCCGAGTTGGGAAGGTCCTTTTAGAATTACAAGGGTTGTTTCCGGAAATTCATATTTGGTGGAATCAATACAAGGGGCATTGTTACCCCGAGCTCTCAACGGAAAATATTTGAAGAAGTACCACCCGAGTGTGTGGCAGGAAGCCTGAGTAGGCAATGGCCGATATACGACTATCGCCCTTAGCACAAACATGGCCGATATATAATTATCGCCCTGAGGAAAATAAATGGCCGATGGAGTGTTGACATCGTCCTTAGAACGAACACTATGCATATTATTTTTCGGCGTGCAACCTTTGCCGAAAAACAGGGGGGCATGTGTTGACGCCTGATTTTGGCAAGATACAGAGTGAAAGGGTTTTCAGCATGAAAAGTTTCACATCACCAAATGGAACAACTTTAATGTTTGGACCATAATTATTCGGCATCATATCAAAGACCAAAACTACACTCAGATTGTCATGTTTAGATGTTCATAGTGCTTTTTGGTCAATTAATCCTCCAGGACAACCTCGGATGAAGGAATGCTCTACATGAATTGTCTTCGTCTCGTCAAATCGGTCGATTTTTATATAAAAATCATCTCAATCCGAGTTTGTATGCAAAAGTTAGAGCTATCTGAATGCAGCCCTGTCAAGAGGCGAAATATGACGCAGGAGACCAGACATGTCTTGGCAAGTGTCTGACGTAATGCGTGAGTGTTTTGCCCCAGAAGATGGCCTCGAATCGGAAAACGTTCAACATAAAAGTTGTTCGTCTCGTCGAAACGGTCAAGATTTCTTTTGGGCTTGTTTCCATCCAAGATCGTTTACCACCACAAAAAAGACCCGCAAGGTGCAGCCAGTTTAAACCAAACAGTTTTGGAAAGTTCAGACAAAATCAATCCGAATTTGACTAGGGTTTTGGACGTGAATCCAAGCCTTTTCCTTGCACAGGAAGTCCAGCCGCCTCTTATATACCCAAGGGGTGACGGCCGATTGAACGACACACAATCGATCAATTCATCTACCACTTTTTATCTTTTATCTTTTCTCCTTAATCCTAGTTCTTCTTCTCCCTCGTTCTTCGTTCGTTCTTCTTCATTGCAGGGCGGCGAACCTCGAGGCCCTAGGGGCGGTCAGGCCGACCTAGGGCAGCCCATAGCCGCCGCGCGCCCTGACGGGGTCCCTCCCGGGCGTGTGGGGTTTCGGGTCTACAAAAGCGCCCGCCGGATTGTCTTGCGTACCGCGCTTCCGGCGGGTCTCCTTCGACGTGAGCTGCGGTGCATCACCCCCGGCGTCGAAGGTACACGGTGACGTGTTCGTGTGCGAACACATAGGACTGGCCACGCCCCCCCTTGAGGAGTCCGAATTGGACAAGGAGGGGGGCGGCGCCCCCTCTTTCCCTCCCTCTCTCCCTCTCCTTCCTTCCCCCTTCCTCCTCCTAGTTGGACTAGGAAAGGGGGAGTCCTACTCCTACTAGGAGGAGGACTCCTCCCCTCCTTGGCGCGCCCCAAGGGCCGGCCGGCCTCCCCCCTTGCTCCTTTATATACGGGGGCAAGGGGCACCCTAGAACACAACAACAGACATTGTCTTAGCCGTGTGCGGTGCCCCCCTCGACCATAATCCACCTCGGTCATATCGTTGAAGTGCTTAGGCGAAGCTCTACGCCGGTAGCTTCATCATCACCGTCATCATGCCGTCGTGCTGACGAAGCTCTCCCTCAATACTCAGCTAGATCAAGAGTTCGTGGGATGTCATCGAGCTGAACGTGTGCAGATCGCGGAGGTGCCGTACTTTTGGTACTAGGATCGGTCGGATCGTGTAGACGTACGACTACATCAGCCGCGTTGTCGTAACGCTTCCGCTTATGGTCTACGAGGGTACGTGGACTACACTCTCCCCTCTCGCTGCTATGCATCATGATGATCTTGCCTGTGCGTAGGAATTTTTTTGAAATTACTATGTTCCCCAACAATTGATGTTTGCTTGAACTACGCACTACAAAAAGAAAGACACATCCGTGACATTTTGGGCCAAACGAAAAAAAATTCTGTGATACATATGACACTTCTATGACGATAATTGTGACAAAACCCAGTATCATCATAGATGTGGTGGGCTCCTACTTCTATGACAAACAATCATGACAGAAAATGGGCTTTTCGTCCTGGGCGGGCCGGAGACGCAGCTCCATGACATTCTTTGGGCCGTCCATGACGGAAAAAACCATGGTAGAAGCGAGGGGGAGGAAAATTTCGGGGAGTTGCCGGTTACGGCGGGAGGTCGGGGGCCGAGCGATGCGCGTTTCTCTCGTACGTACGCGCGTGTGTGCGAGGCATTGGCTCTAACTGAACCCAAGCGAGGCGTTGGGCTCTAACTAAACCCGAGCGATTGCACTACAGGCTACGCATTACTGAACCCGAGCGATCGATCGATGGCTGTTAACTGAACCCGATGGAGCGATTCCTTCGCTACTGCTGCTAACTGAAGCCGATCGATTGGATGAACAGTGAGCGTTGAAGGGGGGGCTCTGGATGAACAGGACCCCGTGGTGTGGAGGACTGGATGAATAGTAGATGATGGAGGGGTGGCCGTGGAGGGGTGGTTGAACAGGACCCCGTGGTGTGGAGGGCTGGATGAACAGTAGACGGTGGAGGGGTGGTTGAATAGTAGCCGGTGGAGTAGCACGCGGTGGAGGCTGGATGAACAGGAGCCCCTGGAGGCTGGAGGAGGTCGGCGGTAGCCCGTGGAGGCTGGAGGAGGTCGACGGTGGAGATGAACAGTATCCCGTGGAGTCCCATTTTGCGGTACGCCACACCCCTCCCGATGAACAGGACCCCCGTTTCGACCGTAGGAGGTCCGTTTCGTCCGTTTTGCGGTACGCCACACCCCTCCCGATCCACAGGACATCCGTTTCGATCGTAGGAGGTCCGTTTCCTCCATTTTGCGGTATGCCACACCCCTCCCGATCAACAGGACCCCCGTTTCGACCGTAGGAGGTCCGTTTCCTCCGTTTTGTGGTACGCCAGGCCCTCCTGATCAACAGGACCCCGTTTCGAACATGGCCGGTCGAACACAAGGTCGTTTCCTCCATTGTGCGGTACGCTAGGCCTCGTTTCCATCGCATGTTCCGTCCAAGCCCTCCCGATGAACACGACCATGCATTCCGTTCCGACCCAGCCGGTTGGCTCCCCATGAACACGACGACGACACTGTTTCTCCGTTCTGACCCAGCCATGTACGTATGCGCAATAGGCGTTCGAGACCCTGCTAGTATGTCCGTACGTGGCTGTATTTTCTTTCTTGCACCCTCGCCGTTGTACGTACGTGTACATGCTACGTGCGCGCCTCTACTACGACACGTGCACGCCTCTACTACGACACGTGCGCGCCTCTACATCCACCAGTATATATGTACGTACACGTTCGCGACCAGAATGACAATGCTACGTACGCTTCGACCAGGTGGGTCCCGACTATCAGGCACTTCCTTGCGTGCGAAGATGTAGCTGGTGGGTCCCAGCAGTCAGGGGGTCGAATCGTTTTTTTACGCACTTCCTTGCGTGCGAAGATGTAATTGGTGGGTCCCAGTAGACAGGGGGAAACGTTTTTTTCGCTAAATACGGTGGCCCGTCCGGTGGGTCCCCGCTTTCAGGTGGAGGAATAGTTATTTTGCGCGTAATAAGGAGGCACTTCCTTGCTGCGACCGTTGACCCAGCTGTCAGCCTCTCCACGTACAGTCCACGTCCGATGGAAGCCATTCCGTGACCACGTTGACCACGCCGCGCCGAGAGCACCAGGGTGGTGGACGACGGCGAGGCCTAGGAAGGGGACGACACGGAGCCGGGGAAGACACGGCAGTGGATGCCCACGCGTAGAGGAGTATGAGGGTTCACTCGTTCGGCTGCGGTGTGAGGCTGTCGTCACCACAGAATAACAGGGGGTGTGGGTGCGTAGAAGGATGGCATGGCCAGCGGTGGGAGTAGTAGGGGGCGGTGAGGCCTCCGCGGCATCACAGCCGGCCACGGGTGGCAGGAGCAGGCGGGACGACCGGCGCTGCTTTAGGCGGCTGGAGCAAGAAGACCAGAGGTTGAAGAAGCACTACGGCCGTTGGATGGACATCGTACGGTCACTGGAGCTAGAATCGTTCATATATTGACTAAAGTTGACAAAGGCCTCCGTCCCAGTCAACTTAGTAGGCCCACAAGTTAGCCTCCCACCATGGTTGGTCCCAGCTTGCAGGGGGGTATTCATTTTTTCGTGTGTAATAAGGAGGCACTTCCGGTGGGTCCGAGTGACGGGGGGGAACGTTTTTTAAGTGAAATCGGTGGCCGTCTGTGGGTCCCAGCAGTCAGGGGGAAATGTTTTTTTCGTGAAATACTGGTGGCCCGTCCGGTTGGTCCCTGCTGTCGGGTGGAGGAATAATTATTTTCCGCGTAATAAGGAGGCACTTCCTTGCGGCTGTCGTGGACCCAGCTGTCAGCCTCTCCATGTACAGTACTCTTCCAATGGAAGTCGGTCGTTGACCACATTGACCACGCCGCGCCGAGAGCACCACGGCGGTGGACGACGGCGAGGCCTAGGAAGGGGGCGACGGGGAGCCGGGGAAGACGCGGCAGTGGAAGCCCGCGCGGAGAGGAGTACGAGGGTTCACTGGTTCGGCTGCGGTGTGAGGCTGCCGTCGCCCTAGGGCCTGGCCAGCGGTGGGAATAGTAGGGGGCAGCGAGGCCTCCGCGAAAGCACAGCCGGCCATGGGAGGCAGGAGCATGAGGCACGACCGGCGCTGCTTTGGGCGGTTGGAGCAAGAACACCAGAGGTTGAAGAAGCACTACGGCCATTGGATGGCCATCGTATAGTCACTGGAGCTAGAATTGTTCATATTGACTAAAATTGACAAAGGCCCCCGTCCCAGTCAACTTAGTAGGCCCACAAGTCAGCCTCCCACCATTGTGGGTCCCAGCTAGCAGGGGGAGTATTCATTTTTTTGTGCGTAATAAGGAGGCACTTCCGGTGGGTCCGAGCTGACAGCGCGGGGAACATTTTTTTCGTGAAATACGCTGGCCCGTCCGATAGGTCCCAGCAGTCAGGGGGGAAACGTTTTTTTCACGAAATAAGGTGGCCCGTCCGGTGGGTCCCTGCTGTCAGGTGGAGGAATAATTATTTTGCGCATAATAAGGAGGCACTTCCTTGCGGCCGCCTGGACCCAACTGTCAGCCTCTCCACGTCAAGATACTCTTCCGATGGAAGTCGGTCGTTGACCATGTTGACCACGCCGCGCTGAGAGCACCAGGGCGGTGGTCTGAACGACGGCGAGGCCTAGGAAGGGGTTGACGCGGAGCCGGGGAAGACGCTGCAGTGGTAGCCCGCGCAGAGAGGAGTACGAGGGTTCACTGGTTCGGCTGCGGTGTGAGGCTGCCGTCGCCGCAGAATAACAGGGGGTGTGGGTGAGTAGAGGGATGGCCTGGCCAACGGTGGGAGTAGTACGGGGCGGTGAGGCCTCCGCGGCATCACAGCCGGCCACGGGAGGCAGGAGTACACGACACAACCGGCGCTGCTTTAAGTGGCTGGAGCAAGAAGACCAGAGGTTAAATAAGCACTACGGCCGTTGGATGGACATCGTACGATCACTGCAGCTAGAATTGTTTATATTGACTAAGTTGACAAAGCCCTTGGTACGCGTCGACTTAGTAGGCCCACAGCTCGGATTTGGCAGAGAACATATAGCCCATTTGCGATTTGTAAGAATGTACAACCCATTTTTCAATTCTAATGGAATTTACTACAGCCCATGTACGGGTTTGTTAAAAGTACAGCCCAACTTCTAGCTAGGACAACGATTAATAATTTCAAACAACCGCTCAAAACAGAATTCAAAAAAAAATTCCCACATTTTGATGGGATCCGAAATATTTTTATCCAAAATTTCTAGTCAAGTTAAATATAGTTTCAAAATAAAGTTGTATCACGTTAAAGTCCAACGAAATATTGCGCGCGCAACAAGTAATGAAATTAAAATTTCCAAATTCCAAAAATAATATATTTTTCAAATTAATTACGTGTTTGGTGCATAGTAATTGGCCAATCATTATAATTACATCCCATTTATTATTTCTTAAAGTCCATTTTCTTGTTAAGCCTAATGCATACCTCCTAGGAAACTTTGCAGCCCAGCGGGGCGGATAACAAGTTGACCGGATATTGTGTACAACTATCGCCCAGCTTGCATTGCTCGATGTTGAAAAAAGGCCTGAGTAGTACAATACAACCTAACATGGTTACTCAGCCCACATTCAGGGACGCCGGAAAGGCCCAAACAAGGCTTGTACAACTTTTGAAGTCACCGAGCTCAATTAATAACTTAAGAAAAAAGTTAGATTACAGTGGAACCTAATTAAAAGCTGTCACGAGCAAATAAATAATTCAACGGGTCCCACTGTGTGTGTGTGTGTGAGAGAGAGAGAAAGAGAGAGAGAGAGACCCATCGGTCGATGCTCAGAATACATCTTTCAGCCATATGCATTGCTGATGCTCAAGAAAACTTATATAGTTGACACAATCATATAGAACATCATAGCTCACTGAACTTGCATACAGAAATTTCACGCAGGCGGCACAATCAGGATGGAAGCAGTGGATCGCTACGAGAAGGGCTATGTTGAAACCAATGAAGTCATACATAACGGTTCATTGTCTTTATAAATGACGGGGAAATATCTTGAATGTTGTGCAAATAAAACAGACAGACAACACAATAAGTTCTGTTAGCACATTAAGTTGACGTACAGCCCTTTCTAAAAAAAGTTCAGGTACAAAATTAGAACAGGTCACAATCAAATGTACTGGCATATCAGTGCTTCAGACCCATAGCTCGAATTTAACTAGTACTATCTGACAAGATTCAGTTGTTACCTCAAATTAGAGCACATCCAGGCAACTAGCCCTGCCTCTTCTCCCAAAGAAGCAGTGGCCTCCGCCGCGCGATGGAGTAGGCACTGTGCCATCCATCGTTCCGAGCAACACGGGGAAGGTCTGACGTTGACTCCTGTAATGGACGTCGTCGACGGACCCTGGCACTAGCGGCGGCGGCAGGACTTCGATTGATGAATTGACCACTTCTTCGACATGCACGAACACTCGATACAGGTACATCCCTAACGTGGTCCGCGGTGGCCTTGGTGGCGACGAATAGTACAACCCGGTTCTCGCACCGTATCTCAACACCAATCACCTTGGTATGGTGGACGGCTTCTTCATCCATGCCATAATCGCCGAGCCCAGCTGTGCGGAGGAACAAACATACTTACGAGCTCACCTCCAAGGTCGTTGATAAGCTCGTTCATGGACTCGCTGTTCCAAGCACGTCGAGGCATGCCGTGGAAGGTAAGCTTTGTTAAAAACTCAAGCTCAGAGGGCACCGAGCCCCATCCTAGGTGCCACCGATCAAAGCTCACCAGCGCCATCGCAGAACAAACGCGGGAAGATTCAAACACATCGCAATCGAAAGTTGTTCGGAACCTGACAAAGAAATCAGCCGGTGGCGGACAGACTTCGACGAGCAAGTCACTTATTTGGATGCCGTGCGCAATGCCAATAACTTTGACAAGGTTGTCCGGCGAGACGGGAGGCCGGTCGTGTTGATGGTTACCATCAGCACTTTGTCGGCAAACTGGTCGTCAAGCGCCGCCATGCCACTGTTGAGCGACAGCACGCAGCGACCGAAGGCAGGACGGACCTCAGGATCTCTGGCTCGGAGATCCGCGTTGATCGGCGACATGATAGTGCGCTTGAGTACAGGGAGTACATGAGGGGGATTTGGGGGAACTGGAGTAGGAATCGAGATTCCAGAGGTGGGGGAGGGGCGGGAGACTGGGGATGAAAAGGTAGCATGAATTTCAAGCACACGCCAATATGCTCTCGGCGCGCAAGCGTACGAAAACACCGGTGGCGCCCACATGTCGGCCTAAGAGTCCTTATTCTTTCTTTTTTGGAGAGCCCGGCCTTTTTTTAGGATCTTTTGAGAGCCCTGCCCGAGAGTCATAATTGACATGTTTGGCATTGCGTTACTACTCGGCCCATATTCAAAGACACCTCACTGGCCCAAACAAGTGTACATCATCAAAAAGACAGTGAGCTCAAATTATATAACTTGAAAAAGGAGATATACTCGAACATCGGAGAATGGTGATGCCTCATTTAGCCCACCAAGAGTTCGAGACAATAAACATTCAAACAACGATATATACAACATTCAAACACCGACTAATGACTACTCTCGACATAAACAACAAGACATGATAGTTCATAAGAAGTCTTTCTACACCACCAAAATGTACCCATCTGCAGCGCTCAGACTCTCGTGATCCAGATGAGAATGACATTCTAAACAGAAGCAACTATTACGTAGAAAGAGTGACATAGACGAGGATGACCAAATGACAAGGAATATGCATAACAAAAGAAAGAACTACCCATCCAGAACCAGCAGCAAAGACAACAGTCATTCAAGAGATGATCCAACACCATCATAATTTGCGGCCCGCTTGACGACAAATGATCCGGAGACACCAAGTACTCCACCCTTCGATGCAACAGCCCGATTACCTATCAACTCAAGGCTTGAACCACATCACTGCTCGTCGAATTGAGACATCCAAGGATCAAAGTTAATCCGGATGCCTTTGTCATTCTCACCTTCTTTTGGTTGCAGGCTGTATCGTTGACAATCAGGGGAGTATGCTCCCGAACTCCTAGGGCTCGCCATGAAGACACAGTTTTCCATAGTATCCTGCTCATAGACGTAACAGCCACTATCCGGATACTCACGTATTACACGGTTCTTGTATACAATGGGGTTTTTGCAATATAACTTTTCCGGCTCATGTGTCCGAATGATCATCAGTCTTTTGTCGTCGTCTGATCGAGCGAGGAACCAGTTGTGCTTCCCTGTTTTTGGCAAAGGTGGTGTAATTACAAAGGGCAGTAATTGTAGGGACACTGCATCATATCAAAAAGGACAGGCATTGTTAATGTAAGATCAGCATTGTTCAGAGTATGAGTAGGATAATGCAAGAAACAACATTGATATGTCCCTGTTGGAACTGGGTGGAAAATACAGGGAAATGTATACTGGGTTCAAAAATATAGAAGTGCCATGCATGGTTATACTCATGTTATCTCGTAATCGATTCTTCACAGGAAACTACCATCTCATGCATGTTATGTAATCATGTTATATCCTCACAAACAAATTCTTCAAGGTAACTAACAGACCATGCATTGTTATATACTCGTGTTCTGTGGGCAAAATTTTTGTGAGGATATTATTCTAGCCATTGATTGTTGAAGGGAGAATATAGGTATGTACACATGGTAAGCATTGCAGGATTTCACTACTTCCAAATATAGAGTTCTCCATATGCACATTTACTTCCCTAGTGTATGGTTAGATGAAACCAACAGTGTGGTGCATGTTTCTACATCATGAAAATGAGGAAACTAACATGTCCATTGATACACACTCATATTTAGTAGTAGTATACAGATTACTGTAAAATAAGGATAATATCCATATATTCCTAACCGTTTGATTATTCAGGGTACAAATTGGCTGTAATGACATGGTCACAATCGCATGAATTAACTCATTCCAAATATAGCTGATTTATGGCGTCTCTAATATATTGCCATAGTTCTACTCAAATTCTGCTCAAACAGGGATATGCCAATCATCACAAAAAGTTCAAACAGTGTCATGGTGTCATCATTAACATGAGATGGAAACAACTTACACGCGTCGTCCCAGCAATACGTGGTGCCATCTGCTTTGTCGATCGCGTAGATGATGCCATTGTGTTCAATAGCATCACAGGAGTGTGTATCAGCTTTGACGATGATCCACTGCGAGCCGAGTTGTCTCCAGCTAAAAAAGGCACCGGAGTAAAGATAGGCGAGTCCGCGGTCGAACAAGGAAATTAGCTTGAAGTCTGCGTAATTCGCATGTCGTGTGGGTACTTGGCAGATTACAATCTTCTGCAAAACAAGGTCCGTCCAACTGACGTAGTAATCTAGATGACTTGGACCGCGATGGTAATACTCTATATATTTCAACGGAAGAAGGATAATCTCATGGGAGGTCTGGAAGTTCACGAGCACCAACTTTTTACCATCTTCTCTGAAGGCAGCCATCCAGTGGGAGTTCATGCCGACCCAGTACATACCTGCCAAGAAGTTTCGGGCGATGGTGATCGGATCGATGTCGAGGGAAATGATGTACGTCGACACACTACATACCTGCAAAGAAGTTTCGGCTAATGGAGATCGGATTGAAGTCGAGGGGCATCATGCACGCCTCCATATCATGGTGAGCCAATCTCGCAAGACCAGATAGCAGCAAGCGTGGTGTCTTGAAAAGCTTAGGCCTCGCCGACGATCGCCGTGTGCATGTCCTCGAGCATGCAGCCAGCCGCAGGCGGTCAACATATCCATACACGCAACAACATAGGTCGAGGATGTCATCGGGGAGATTGCTCCAATCGCGGCTCATATCGATGCTGCGTGGTTCGCGTTCGCCATGGTGGAGTTTGGAAGGGGCTTGATTTACGGGGAGAAGGATGTCGGTCTTTGGAGCGGCTAGCGAGGAATAGTGGTACCGGGGAGGCGAGTGAGGCGACGGTGACACGGGCGCACGGTGAGATGGAGATGGAGACGGAGATTGAGAAGGATATGGAGATGGAGTGGTGCCATGGGAGCGGAGAGGGAGACGAGGCGAGGCACCAATGTGTCAGATAAGCGGCGGTGATGATCGTGACCTGATGCGGGTGAGGCTGACTTTGGTAACCGAACACGCCGCCGCCTGGACTAGTGTCAGCGCAGGTGTTTTCACTTCCTTTGTGAGGACCGGATGAATAGTATTTTGACCATCAAGTGTACCACAGTTGTACTACTACTACTACTACTACTACTACTACTACTACTACTACTACTACTACTACTACTACTACTACTAGTAGTAGTAGGAACATGAGTACTCCAGTATTGTATAGCGGAAATAGGTCTCCGTGCTAGCATGTCTGTTCACTTCATCGCTCGTGTATCATCCATATTGAAGCAGAAGCAAATTCTCGTGCATGCCCAATCAACGCCTCGCCATGATGCATGCAAAGTGGTCGCTCGGTGCATCAAGGACGACATGCAGATCGTTCCACACTTGAGAAGAGGAAAAATGGAAAGGTAGAACGCGGCAGCAGAGCAAGAGAAAATCCTCAAAAAAAAGCAGAGGAAGAGAACGCTGGCTAACGAGGCTGGGAGGGGATCGAGCAGGAAGTTAATGCTCCACGCCTAAAGGTTTTGGGAAAACCTGATTTTCATAAGGTGACTTATACTCACCTAAACGGAGGAGTATTCCTTAACCAGAGAATGTTGTGTCTCCCACTCACGCTCAAAAAGGCTACGACACATTTTTTATCTGTTTGCATAGGTCCCACCTATCGGGAAGGATGGGCACGATACACGAACAGCACGACTCCTCGATCTACCCAAGATAGCCATTTCGTTTAGTCTACCTAGCCGTCTAATCAACGCAGACGCCACTTTTCCCATTTACTTTCCATCGGGAACCGATTCGCTTCGCTTCTTCACCTCCCCTTCGTCTTCATTTGCATCCAAACCCCATTGCGTTCACATTGTTTTAACCTCTTCAAATAATCATCTACTACTTCAGTTAGACTAGCCATCTAATCCCGATTCTCCAAACCATAGCCCTCCGTTCCAGCGTTCCAAATGGCGAAAGAGATCGAGATGCAGGTTTTTAGCATCCAACATGTCCTCGTCGAAGGCTCGATGCGCATAGTTGCCACCGTCACCGTCCACCCAAGGGTTGTTTGGCAGTGGATCAAGAATGTATCCAACTCCCTCGAAAAGGTAGAGACGAGGGTCATCGGTCTCGACGCAGAGTACACGGGCGTGCCTACAGGAAGATCCAAGTAGCCGCCGTCCTTGATTGTGCCTCGAAGATGATGTTTTGGTGTACCACATCATACACTCGCCCTCCATACCAGGTGAGCTTCATGATTTCTTGTCTCGGGAGGACGATACTGGGGCAGCCTTGAAGGGGACAAAAGAAGCTGGAGCCGTACAACCTTGATTTGAAAAGCATCGCTGACCTACAAACAAGAATGAAAATTCCTATAGAAGATTGTGCTAAATGAGACACCATCCCTATTCGATGTAGCAAATTTTGTGCTCAAGTACAAATCTTGAAGGGTGACGAGATGGTGGCATTAAGGTCGTGCTGGATGGGAGAATTATCCCT